>BPLT01000087.1:1780000-1967413 GCA_019656295.1 Rhododendron mucronatum var. ripense | reverse complement strand
TGGAAAAAATACATATAAGGTTGTTTGTTTGTTTTTGCATTGTAAACATATATAAGATTATTTATATACGGTTATCAGAAGCAAGTTAATGAAGCCGCTGCGCGGACCAATTCAATAAAATAGAACATATAATGTTATATGTGAGTTTCTGTGGTGTGAAACTCCAAAAAATAGAACATATAACATTATATGAAAGCTATTGACTTGCTGTACCTCCCAACAAAAAAAGAACATATATGTTACTCGAAGCAAGTCACTGAGGCCGCTGCGCGGACCCATTCAATAAAGTAAAAATATAATGTTATATGGGAGTTTATGTGCCAGCGAAACTCCAAAAAAAATATAGAACATATTCCATTTTATGTTAATATATGTACGTTCAGATGTAAACGTGTTATATAACGTTAAATGCGAGCTGATGAATGAGTACATAACGTAAATGTAAGTTTCTCACGTTAAATGTGAACTGATGAATGAGTATATAACGTTATATATGTACAATAACTTTATATACAGTGTATCAAAAAAAAAAGAATTTCTTCTGTCGCTCTATTCTAAGTAACTGCCGGGATTTCAAACGTTAGAACAGATAATCGGGATAATGGGCTAAAAGTATGGATTTGAATGGAAAGGGTAATTTTGTCAGACACTATTCTTTTTTTAATGTAGTGTGACTTTATGCATTATTAAATACATATTAGTGGACCCTAGTGGGTTTAGAAAACTTAATCAGTGGACTTAGTGGGTTTGAAACATGCTATAGTGGACCCCTAGGCCAATTTTTTACAGTTTATACGGTGATTTGTACTACCATGGCAATTTTTTTGCATATATGTGTTTGTTGTAACCTAAGAATATTATTTTTTTGGTAACCCTACATTGCTCGTGCTAAGTCAGAAATTGATGACCCATTGCTTCACTTGCATATCTATTTTCCTTGCAAGCTACAACTTCATGTGGCTCAGACTTCGAATCACTAATTATTAGAATTTGAGAAGATGGCCAAATAAGTGATCAGTATTTGATTCTGACTTGCATTTCTTAGATATAAATTTGTGAATGGGGAATTCTGGTAGGTTTTGATTGTGTTTGGTACTTTGGTGTCAAAGGCTTGGTGTTGCATCCCATGTGAATAGGATAGCACATAGATACAAAGTGACATCAACAGATAAAGAACTCTTTGGCATTCATCAAATAGTATATTTTAGTGTGATCCAAGTCAGCACCAACTACCAAAAGTTTTAGCTATGCTCGTCCTATTGTCAATTGTACTTGGCTGATAGATGTCAAGGATCCTTTTCTTTAGTAGGTCGTTGAGCATCTCCAATGAATCCTCCAAACTCGTTTTCATCCTCCAAAATGAGGAATTGACGTCGAAACACCTCTTAGAGGATCGGTTGGAATTGGTTTTTCCTCCAAAATGGAGGAATGGAGGAAATTTTTTGATGGAATAAAGTATGGGTTGGAGATGCCGTTCTAGAATTCCTTAATTAAGTTCATGATTTTTGGTTTTAGTTGTGTCTCCAAGGTTGAATTTATTCTCACTCTTAGATGAGAATTTATGCTTTATTACATTTATTACAGGTTTGTGCTACCTTTTGGTTCTTATATCCAATCTTAGATTATTTATTGTCATAATCTTTTCTCTTCTCTATTACTCTTTTCTTTTTTAGTCTACGTTTCGTGTAAACTCAAGAGGATAAACTTCATTGTCACCTACCTCACTTTCTTTCTCTGAAAAAGGAGTAAGAATAAGTTAATTTTATGGGGGTTATTACAATATTTTCCGATGGGTGTAATGAGACAATGCTATCCAGTTTTTTCTCTTACTTAATCTCACATATTATCTTAATGATGAGGTGACTTTAGTTATGTGGTTTACGTACGATTTATAGTTTGGTACTAAATTGTCAAATGAGGACCGAAAGAGAAGAAATAGAGATAGCATGGATGATTCTATATTTAGGGATGGAAAACAAAACATTGAGGTGTCATTGAGTGTATCTTATGAAATTTTGTTCGCCTTAATCGCAATATTTTTGTTCATGAATATGGTCATATTTTGTGAGTTCGAAATGTGAATTTTTTTATATTTAATTGGGATTTCCTCAAGAGTTTAATAGGCTCTTTTGTCTCATTGAATGGCATCATCGGAAGATGCAGGAATTTGTTTATTTGGAATAGTTCTTTCTAGTTGTTTGTTGTTGGAACTCCAAAGTAGTGATCTATATTTATATATATAACTTGTAAATAAAAGAAGCTTGAGGTGAAATCGGCGGCGTTGCCATTTTTGGGCCCAATTTTTCCCAATTGAATCCCCACGATTTGGATAACTGCAAGGCCAAACGCAGGTGGCCAAATTGTCTTTTCACAAGGGGGAATTAATTATCGCGTGCTGGTGGCATGTGAGGTTAAATAATTGAATCTTTTCATCTGATCTCATTTTCTAGATTTTTTCCCTTCATTGGGTTGGTGGAGGGTGGGGTAATGGGCAATGTGGTCTTTCTGTGTTTGGTCCTGTGCTGTAGTCCATGCTAATGTCGTGCGCGTCTTCCCATGCAGTCAGTAAGATACCCTGTCAATTTCTCTCTGCTCCTAGAGAAAGTTGCTGTTTCCAGAGCAGTTGCTTGTGATGCGATACTCGGGAGATATTTGGGGGTTGCACACGGTCACATTTTCCCGATCGGCTGCTGTACGCGTTGCTATTTAGTAGGATTGTTGCTTGATCTCCGGTGCTGAAATCAACGGTTGTTTCTTGTTCCGTTAGGTTGGGTTCCTTTTTCTCCATTGGTTTTTGTCGATCTATTTGTCTCAGTGAGTTTTTGCATGTTATTTAGTTTGGTTATTGTAGGTGTAAGATGTCTCTGAGAGTTGTTCGTTGTTGATCGATGGTTTCGATGGTTTTTAGGGGTTGATTGCATAGGTGGAGCATTATTTTCGGAGTCTATACATCTCGTTTTATCTTACTTTCTGACTTGCATTTAGTGGCTTATTGTGAACGATGTTAAATCATATAGTCTGTTACAGATTTATGTTCACCCATGTGGTTTGGAATCTGGATGATATTTGGTATGGCTAATATAGGTGTGTAGTTCCATATCCATCTTTTGTTTCTCTTTGCGAAGAAGGGTCTTCCTGACTTTTTAGTTTTGTGTTGTGGAGCCTCATGAGATAAGATCTGCATTCTCTTGGTTTACTTATTGTGTCAGTTTTGGTTTATTTCGTCGTCGTTTCTCTTTTGGGTTCATTGTGTGTTTGGTTCTTGGTTAGGTTTTTCAGTTAGTAAATGTGATTTGAGGTTTTTGATTACTCATTTTTGTGATTGTTACTTGCCAGACTTAATAATCGCTGACTACATATGCTTTCGGCATTTACAAATAGAAATTCTGTTTGTGCTGAAATTAATTTGTGTTTTCTGTATTGTCAAAATTTGGTTGTAAAAGAAATAGTTTCACATACCTATTATCCCCCAGCAGTATTACGTTTGACAACAAATCTTTTGGTGTGCATGGTTTACTTTCCAAGAACTCAAAACTTAGAAAATCTGTAAACTATAATACTATGTAAATTCTTTATAACCGTGTATAAATTCCCTTTTGTTATACTTCCAACCAATCAAATAGTATAAATACATTCCATCAAGCAACAGGACTTTATCTCATGCTGGCACGAGGGAGTCCACTTAGTGAATGCAAAACCCTTCATTAGTGGTACTAGTTGCCCAAGCACCCCCATATCGATAGGTAGGCCATAGGCGGCATCCATCTCTTTCCCTATCCTAGCCGATTCGACTATATAGCAAAGCTGTAATACCCTCAAACTAATCTCTTCTTTTTGTTGATGTGAGATGTGCTACTGCTATACGGAGCCTGCCATACGTGGGAATGGGAGTCTTGCTGTACGTTGGAATGCGAGGTCTTCTAGAACAATCACTTCTGAATTCTCCAATCGTATGTTTTCCCCAACTGTTATCGATTCTTTTACTTCCCCTGTTAGGGTTTCAAGATATCCACATTTCGATTTGCCTTTGATTCATAGGTTATACGAAAAAGGCTTGCGAAAGTGAAGTCTCGTCTCTCTGCACTCATCTTGTCTCAGGTACTCCCTCTCTCTCTCTCTCTCTCGCACACATACAGACCACAGAGCTGTAGATAAAGAATATGAGTTGGGCGTGATTAGGGTTTAGACCTATATTTGTCATGGAACCTTAGGGTGTTCTAGGGTTTTGTTCTTTGGGCTGTAATTGTTATGCCTCTCTTAACAGTTTCGGATATAGCTTGTGGAGTATGTTTAAGCTTGCTCTAGGGTTTTGTTTTTTTGGGCTGTTAATTGTTATGCCTCTCTTAATAGTTTCGGATACAGCTCGTGGAGTACATTTAAGCTTATGCCTTTCTTTTTAGTAGCTGTGGATTATTTTTTTTCAAGTTATGAAATTGGTTGAACTGTTTCCTTAGTGTCATAGTTGTTTGTGCTCACATCTTAGCAAGCATGCAACAAGACACTAAAAATGATTGAAATTTATGCTTTGTTTGGATTCATGTTTGAAATTTTTTTTGAAAAATAGTAGGGGTAATAAGTGAAGAGAAATAGAGAAAGAAATGTTAGAAGTAGGGGAATCTAGGGGGAATTTTTTGAAAAATTCTTTGTAATGTAAAGGAACAAGGCATTAAACCGTTCATGTGTAATCTAATTGAGATATAACGAACTGTTCATGTGTAACCTCTCTAGGATCCTTTATGTATGGGTGACATCTAGGTGAGTATAGAGTCCAAGGCATCCTTTTTACTGACTAACTTTGTGGCCATCACTTTGTGTCATAAGAAAATGCAACTTATGTATCCAAATTTGGCGTTCTTCTTTAAGTAGTGCATATTTGGGTTGCTTGGGAAAGGAAATACAATGCATATGCTCTATGACAGATCATGAGGACTGACGTCGTTTACGTGATGAGTCTTTGGGTGCTCAAACTAGAATTTTGGGATACCTCATTTATGTTTTTTAAGGTTTCTCTTCATTGATTGAGATCCAAACTAAATCTCCTAGCAAGGGCTGTTATAAAAGCAAAAGCACAATAAAAGTATGTGTGATTTGGGCTGAGCTGAAAATGGATCACTCTCATTATGTTTCTTTGTTACTTTTTTTTTTCTTTACAAAATTTGTCCACTTTCTAGGTTTTTTTATTCTCGTTTTTAAAGATGACGCACCGTTATTTTTTTGTCCCCTGGGTTTCATGTTTTACTACGTCCCTATTTTGCTTGCTTCTTTTCTAATATAACATGTGTACTTTTTATAATTTGTCGGTCTTCTTCAAGAGGATGTCTACATCTTTATGATAGTCAGCCAACGTAATCTTCATAATTTTATTGGAGGTCTTCATAAGTTTATTGGAGGTACCTGGAACATCTTATGTGATACTACTAACATAGTTAAACACAATCTTCGCGAAGATATAGTGTGTGTGTATTGGATTGGCTTGTCTAAGTGATGCACTGGGTAAATTTGATTTGTTAAGTTTTTTTTTTTTGGTTTTACTAGTGGTAGAAAAACAGGGCCGCCCTCATTGTAGGCTATCAAATCATGTTTTGCCTTTGCTTAAGCAGTAGAGGATACTAATATTTGCTATGATTGCCTACTCTTTGTTGCATCTTCAAGAATCTCCCGAATATTAATTGATTTCCCACTACCTTTGGATCTACATGTTCGTTACCTTCTTCGATCAGATTCATTTTAGGATCAGCAATATTGGAATCATCAAAGTTAACATATTTAGTTTTCTTTCTCTTTTTCTATCTCCAGATAAAAGCTTTCGATGATAAAGTTGTGCGAAGGTGTTGTGAAGAACTGGGAAAGATGGTGACAACAATGGAAATTTGTGACATGCTCGATTGACCTCCGATTCTCTGATTCTTGAATATCTCAAGTACTTCCTTGTCAGAAAGAGAGTAATGACATATCAACCTCCAAATTTGAAGCTTGGCCAACTTGGAGTATTTATTATATATTTACATGTCAGAGCAAGAGCTGCCAAAACTTCCGGTGAGATATGGCAATGGTAATTATTCATGTATCTGCCATTTCCTTTGTTTCCAGAATGAGTTGACTCTTCTTTGGTATGTCTAAGGAATTTCTTCGTCGATAACTTGTGAATAGTAGCACCTCTAGACAAAAAAAAAATTATGTCGGTATACATACTAGCTATGTTACATGGGACTCGGGTATGTGCCTTATTGTCGGATTTATCATAATTCACGTCTGATGGACACGGGGACATCGCAAAGTATTCATATATCTCATCATGCTTCATTTATTTCTGGAATAAAGGATTATTAATATGTGCCTAAGGCAATTCATGCATGTCATAGGGGTTCTATGCTAGTTAAGTGGACATAAGATTATGTAAAATTATAAAATATGCTTGTACTCGACATGTCCAAATAAACATGGTAGACACCGATCCCCATACACGTGGATTGGGTGTGGAGTGTGTGGCACATGCACTTTATACACATGAAGAGTTATGTAAAGCAGGTTATGGGAAGTTTTTTTGTGTGCTGGCTCAGGCAATGTTTATGAAAGAATAGACAATAGCTTTTAAAACATTTTGTCTCCTTGTCAAGTGACTTACTAATTTGGCGCTCGGCTTTTATTCCATATATCTTCACTACTCCTTAGTCTGACTCTTACAATTTTCTTTTGTTGGTAATAATCATCTAACCAAACCAAAAAGTCTGCACATGAGAAATGCAATAATTTGACAGCGGTTTAAATTCGTGAGGAATTTGCTTTGAAGATGTCCAATTACCCCTGTTGTCTCGGGAATGTGACGAAACAAGATACACCTACTTTATCAGGAGAGGCCTTGTTCGTTTCTTGCATTAAGGACTGAGGAAGCTGAGGGACCAGCTCAGGAACTTTATGTGGTAAGAGTTCATGAAACCATGGTGAACACAACTTGATCTCTAGCAGGTAGTTCACGACATTGTTTGCTACGACTTGATACTAAGTTTTTCTACCTTGATGGCAATAATATTTTGTATTAGGACGAACGAAATGGCTCGGACCATGCCCTCGGCAAATACTGGTCCGAGGTTTTGCGCCAAAAGAAGTCCCCATTAACCTTGGAGCCCAGGCTCGGCCATAATGGGGCTCGGGAAGGGTCCCACCTTACCTACCCAACGCCTCCTGGCCGAGAAGAGTCCTTTTGACTCGGCTAAAGTCAGAAAACTATATCAACGACCTCTATATTTTTCCTCCCCTCTCCGAGTCGCTCGCCATTAGGCTCGGCAGAAGACGGGGCTCTGGCCCATTTCAATGCCCGCTCCCCCCACACGCTGAAGCAGTTACGCCAAGAGATAATATTGGCGCACATGGGGAGCGCCAGCTCAACACATAAACGGTACCAAATCTTATTGGTGACGTCACGATGACGTTAGCTGACATGTGTCCGTACTTGGAGAGCAAGCCAAGCAGACTATAAATACCAAGCAAAGCAGCCTTAAACGGTACGTGCTTCTCCACCCCTAAAACCTGAGTCACTTGCTTCACTCTCTGCACCAATCTCATCCTCTCGCAGGAGGCCTTGCCGGGCAACCCCAGCCAACTCTTAGTCGTGTGTTTGCTGTGTAGGTTAAGCGAGAAAGCTAGGCGTCACTCGAACCAATCGAAGAGGAGCTTAGACCAAGGATCAACGGGCCACACATTTTTTTTGAATGACATGAAGAAACTGGGCCCTTTTGTTTGGTGTTTATATGTCGTTACATTATGCTTTTTTAATAGTATTTCATATTTGCTATTTTTGGCGGGTCGAAATGTTGTTTAATTTATAAATGATAACCCTCTTGACATTGAGGCAATGCCACTAAAATAATGTGCTCGTCCATTTGCAATAAGCACCTAGTAAATAATATAGAAAGGAAATAGAAATGTATGGCAAAACTTCAACTAACTAACATCGTTTATGAAAAGAACTAGGGTTTGTGTAGCTTGTAACTATTGCGACTCCTAATTACTGGTTTTTATGTGCCGATTACATCTCTTAAGGCACTAGGGTGTTAGTATGTCTAGTTAAAATTTGGCGGGCTAATAGTTTAGCCTGCAGTGAACAATTCATGTTTTATTTACTTAGATGGATGCTTGTAGATGCATTTGTTGGGTTAAGTCCTCCATTATTTTTTTTGGTTTGGCTTTGTTGTTGTTTGTTTATATATTTCGGAATGTATAATTTCAGGACATTTACAGCGAGGACAGTCCGTCGAGAACCCAACTCGTCATACCTTAGAGCACCTATGTTGCCAGGTTCTATTCATGTTTTTTGCCATGTGCTGGTTTATCTTATGCCTTTCTTGTGTTATTTGGTAGTATGATTATGGCTATTTACTGTTTAAATCAACATATGCTCCTCTCGCTATCTCTCTCACTCTCTGACCTAAGAAACTATTCAACTTTTTGCTTGATGATTCTATTTCCTTTCTTCAGATTTCTTATTTTCTTACTGATCTCATCGAAAGCCCTAATTTTTCTCACTTATTTCAAGATTAGATGGTAGTTCCTGATGCAAATGTCACACACAAATGGAATCTCGGTCCATTCTTCCTGTTGAGCCTTTTTTTATTGCTTGAGAAGGTACGGTTTGGCTCCATCTCGAGACTATGATTTTACTCTTTCATGTATGCATAGGTAACTGGGTTTGTCCGATTTCCACTTTTATTTCGCTCATTGAACTAGATTTGTTATGTTTTCGATCTTTGTTACGAAGGATTTACACTGCTGCTGCAGAGAGGAACCGTGAAGAATAATTGTCGATGAAATCAATGGCTAGCAGATAGATAGCAGTCGCGCCTTCTGCTGTTGATGCCTATCCGGTTTGCTTACCTTTGTTTTTTCCCTTTTCTGACTTGCTTTTCTTGCATTTTTTAAATGATGATTATGCGAGATACTAGTTTGATGACAAGGGGTTCCCAAACATTAGTTTGCTTTGTACACCTTCGTTACACAGTCTAGAGTTTAGGGATTCAAACAAATTCTATTTTTTGTTATTTATTTGCTTAAAAGAAAACAATCAAGCGTGATATGCTCAAAATTTAGAGATAGTGGGCAAAATGCACAAAAATGGTCGTAATCTTATAAATGTTTTTTTGCTGGAATAAATGAGGAAAAATTGTTTTGTTGAATGTTGTTGCTTGAACTAAATTGAAACTAATTTTTTGACATAGTTTATAACCCGGTACCCTTTTCATGTTCCCTTCTGGCAACTAGGGTTATTCTTGTATCAATTATGTTGCCATTTGTGGTGTTAAGAAGTACAAATTCTTTGGAACTATAAATATGAAGTCTTGAGGGAGGTTACAATTTATGTATGTATCCGTTTTCAATGACACATGTTGGCTTTATACTTGTTCATCGTAATTCTTATCGTTGATAACAAAAATAATCAGATCTCTTGAGTGGCGGATGCAAGATTCGAATGATTTGTACTCAGCAGGGCCCAAATCATGTGCATTTCTACATTAATAGCAAAAAAATATTATCCAAAAATGATTGCTACTATCTAGTTCTAAGAATGAGATGAAATCATGTGTATATTTGTAATCGCCATTTCGTATAATACCTACGACCGAAAAAACAGTTTGTAACTTGAAATTTTAGGAGGTTTTTTTCACACATAGGAACTTTATGAATTTTAGGGGCGATCATATAGAACTGTTTCACATTAACCTCAAAAACTAGTATGATTAATGGGAGTATTTGGAGCGGGCCCTCTTTGATGCCATTTGGCTTTGTTTTTGGGGACATGGTTCCACAGCAAAACATGTATAGGGGGGGCCACTGTTTTAGTGGTATTCTGAAAGCAGCCACTTTATGCATATTGCCAAAGGTTACGTCTGTCTCCAATCCTCCCCCACCCATACTCCCAATGATTAGGGCTACATGGGTTCTGCTGTTGTTGTAGTTTACTTGCTAATTGCTTGGGTTGTGCTTACGAGTAAACTTTATATTTTTTCGTATTATCTTGACAAGTCTTAAAAGAAGATCCGCCACTCTACTTGCTTTTGTGCACCATGAAGTTCAATTTTACCGCTTCTTGGTTGTGCTTGTACGTACTTCACTTTAATTGTGATAGTTAATACTTATCGTGATGGGTTGTGTACATATTTTTTAAATAGAAGGAATTGCCATCTTTCTATGGAGTATATCACAATGTTAAGTACCCGGCTTCATCTTCTTCTTTTTTTTTGTTTCCTATTTATAGATACATTAAAGAATAACAAACTAAATTTTTAGTTGATCAAATGAAGTCAAGCAAATCGAGGCCAATATTGATTAATGACATTAGTAAAGGAGTATAGTTCAGGTGTAGTTCAGATGATGCACATACAACCTTTCAATAACTTTCAACCAAGGAGTTGTTACGTACTGCCTTCTAATAATTTCCAAACAGAGGATTCAACTCTCTATCCAACTCAACTCCCCTATGGATGCCAACCAACATCACTTTGTCAAACTCCTTAATAAAGCCAATATGATTGCTTTATGAGTGGCCAATTTTCTTCTGTTGATATTTGTGAGCAATTTCAAAACCCAGATTCCAACCTCTTTCGAAAAATTCCTTCAGTGGCCTCTTATATCATTTTTGATTTCTTCCAATTCCATTCTTCTTTTTTTCCCTTCTTATTTGCCTTCGTTTATGAACTAACTTTTAGCTATTTTAACTGTTCATTTGATGGTGCAATCAGGTTTGGCACGGATCATGCCCTTTTACTGGTGGATGTTCAGTCTTCGGACTTATTTTAATTACCATTCTTGATGAATGTAGAATATTCTTAACATTAATTATTTTTCAGTGGTTTGAAACGAGAAGGTTTGGCATTATTGGGCTGATGTCCTTTTTATAGAGCCCATCATGCCTATGATCCCATCATTCCTGTGACATCAAGATACTTGCTAAGGTGATTCATTAATTTCTCATTCATTTGCTTCTCTCTGTCACTCTTTGTAACGACCCTGATTTTTAGTCAGTGAAAATTTCGTTTAAATATTTGAATTTTATTTTTATCACTTGGATTTACTTTTAAATTTCTATAATTTGTCATAATTACGTTTCTACCCTTCAAATTTGATTTATTGCGCTGTAGCCCCTGAACTTTTATTTCTTGCACTTTAGTCCTTCTTAGCAAAGCCTAGTTAGCTTCTAACCCTCAGGTTGGAGAAACTAAACTAGGAAGTCATCTAGTCACGTAAAATGACCATTTTGCCCCTCATTGGAACATTTTGAACCTTTTGGACCCCTAGACTAAGAATTTTAATATTCTTTTTCTTTTAATCAAATTGGTTATATTCTTTGTCCATTGGACAATAATGGTTAGGGAAACTATTACCCATTATATAATAGAATCCCATTTGTTTATATTAAAAGTATACTTACTTTAAAAAGTACTTTTTGATTATTTTAATATTAAAAGTGTCCTAATAGCTATTATCCATTGGATAATAGAAATTAGGGGGATTTTTACCCATTGGATAATAGAGTGAATCTTTCAAGGTACCATGGGATTATTAAACTAATCTTTTTTCTTAAAAATCCATGTGACAAGTACTTAATATTTTAATTCAAAAGTACATGGTACAATATTCCAAAGGTACCCTTTTATATTTTTTTTTATTGGGGTTCTAACCACCATTGTACATGTATATATGTGTATATATATATTAGTACCTAGATGATTAGAATATTACCTAAAGGTACCTATGCCTATTTAATTAGTTGGTGGGCAAAATCCTAGCCTTAAAGACTACCATTGATCTTTAGTACCAAAGAATTACTTTTTTATTCTTTTCTTGCAATATAACACATGCATATATATATATATATTGTACTAGAAAAAGCAAGAGAGGAGAGAGGGAGAGGGAGAGCCGAATGGGGAGAGAGGGAGAGGGGGGGCCGGTTGTGAGGGAGAGGAGGAGGGAGATTTGTTGTGTACTTGGCATTGAACTACCTATGTACTTCCAATCTTTGGGATTTATTCTCTTCCAAGCCAAATCTTAACTCCATTGTACTCTTTTGTACACTTTGCAATTGTTAAACCCTTAGATCTTGTACATTCTCATCTCCACCATCCAATTGATTCAAGAATCAAATCTAGTACAAACCCTAGCCATGCAACCCTAGGATTCACCTTTGATCTTTCAAAGATGGCTTTACATGTGTCAAAATTTGAAGTAGAGAGAGAGAGAGAGGGGGGCCGGCCAAGAGAGAGGAGAGGGAGCCAAAGTTTGCCTATAAATAGCAAGTCATTCCATGCTTTGAACTCACACCTCAAGCATTGCTCTTCCTTCTCTCTAGAATTTCTAGTATTCTTGTCCAAGGTTCAAGAACTTTCTTGTTCTTGAGTGTTCTTGAGCAAAACCACCAAACCACTTTCAAATACCACCCTTAAATCTTTAAAGTAGTCCACTTTAGGTAGTAGGGTTGTTTCTAGGAAAACGCTTTTCCTTTCGAAGCAACCGAAGGCCGTTACTCTGCCGATTTCAAAAAAACCGACCAACCTTCCATAGTTGACCACCGCCTAGAAGAACGGTAGTTAAATCCTTACTTTATCTACTATAATCTTGCTACTTTAAATCTTCAGTTACTTGTCCTAAAGTTTAAGAAGTTACTTTGATCATAGTTAACTTTTAAAGTTGGAAAAAAAATGCATGATGTATGATTGTTGATAAGAATTCAAGCATGCTAGTTAATAAGTAGTTGGATGATCATGTTGTGTTAAATTCAAGGCTTTGGTTGAATGCATGTTCGTATGTAGAAGTCTTACACGCGGAGTCTTGCATGAGAACGAGACACGAAAATTGAGAAAGTTAGAACCATGGCACCTAGGGTGTTGTCAACATGAAAGATGTGTTTTTCCGGTTGGAAATATTTTGAAACTACGAAATGACCATTTTTCGAAGGTATTACGTGAGTAGTGTGTATGTTCCAATGGGAATCCGGAACAGCGGAACCATTGTGAGGTTGTGTGCGTTCCCATGGGATACCGGACCGGCGGAACCATGGTGAGGTATAACTTGGTTATCCACGGAGAGGAGCCAATGCAATTGTGTGCCAATGGGAACCCGGTGCGGCGGAACCATTGTGAGGATACTCGGAGGCCCGGCGCGGCGGAACCGAGGTTGGGTGTGTGGCTTGGTTATCCGCGGTACGGAGCCAATGCTAAGGATTTTTGAAAGGATGATGTTGTAAACGAAAATGGCGACACGATCTACGATGAGTCGCGTAGGAGAAACACGGGAATCTTGGACACCAACGATAGTTATGAATGGAATGTGGACATATTGTATTATTGACTGTTATTACTGCTTTTATACGTATCATGTGGAAATCGATGTTTTATGGGTCCATAAATTAAGGGTTAAGAGTAGGATTTTACTATTGAGCCTTCGTAGCTCACGGTGTTGCCTTATGGTGACCCTGGCATATTATATGGGTGGCGACGCCGGTATAATATGTCAGATTTGATAGACGAACAGGGCGAAACTATTCACCTTGGAGGCGTTCAGAGCCGAGGAGCGGGCTAGGATGGAGAAGCAAGAAGAACTGTAGTTAGGAACCCTAGATCCCTCTGTTATTTGAATAAAGGTACTTTTGTAAGGTTTATGATGTAATAACGAGCAAGACTTGCTTCGTTTTTATAATAAAATGTTTTATTTAACGTACCCAAAATTTGGGGCGTTACACTCTTGCTTTATTTGGTGTCACATTTCTTTGATGTTCCACCCATGATACGCGGGAAACACAAACAGGTTTTGCTTGCGTTAACAAATTTCATCGCCCATTTCAGATCTTGCTGAGAGGTGATATAAGGTGGGGCAATTTTTGTTCCTCTGTGGGCAAGTAAAGGTGTAGGTGATTAGGCTATACATTGGTGGGGTTCCAGTTGGTCTTGAGGTTCAGTCCAATTAGTATGGGTTGGTCAGTTAAAGAAAGGGTCAATTCAGTTACAAAGATGGGGTAGTGTCGCATGCAAATCTCAAGCCTTGTTTCATGGTTTGAGGCTGAGACAGGCTTAATTAATTTCGGCATTTGCAATCAATTCCTGCATTCTTTTCATTCGTATTTGCTCACTTTTCTACTACAGTATAGCTCAGTCATGCAATATGCCTCCACTAGATCAGATAGTTTGATAATGTTGATTCCATTTCTACTGCTTTTATTCACGCCGTAAATTATGCTTCCTGGAAACTCACCAGCTTTCCAACTTTAAGGACTACGGAAGATTGTAATTATAAACCCATGTAATTATAACTGCACTGCAAAACTGCATGTCTGACTTCTTGCTGTCCATGTATATAGCTTTATCTTCTCTTGGGTGCAATACAAGATAGAAAATTGAGACTTACAGGTGGCCAACCATCAAGAACCACTTCAGCAATAGTTGGTTCAGATCCTACCTACAAACACCCCAAATAAACGCACCAAACAATGGGCACGAACCATCCACCTATTATCTAAATATATATGAAAGGTTTTTAATTTCTTTGAATGGATGCTACGCA
This sequence comes from Rhododendron mucronatum var. ripense, assembly GCA_019656295.1. Taxonomy (NCBI): domain Eukaryota; kingdom Viridiplantae; phylum Streptophyta; class Magnoliopsida; order Ericales; family Ericaceae; genus Rhododendron; species Rhododendron mucronatum. The sequence continues at coordinate 1,952,866 of BPLT01000087.1, read as the reverse complement.
TTTTTTTTGTTAATTTCGTGATATTCTTCAGCTTCTTTATTATGAATTAGATTGATAGTTTCCTCATTAATGGTTCAGAGATATATCTTTATTTCTAGTATTTGGGTATGGTAATATTTTGTTTGGGTGGTTTGGGTGATAATGATCTTTTTTGTATTGGGTAATGATCTTTTTTGTATTTACGGATGCATTAGCCTTTTTTTTAGCAGCTACTTGTGGATTATTTTTTTCAAGTTTGTTATGAAATTGGTTGAATTGTTGTCATAGCTATTTGTGCTGACATCTTAGTGAGCATGCAACAAGACACTAAAAAATCATTGAAATTTAACTGTTCACGTATAATCTGATTGAAATATAACAACTGTTCATGTGCGGTTCTCTAGGATCCTCTATGTATGGTGACATCTTAATGAGTATAGAGTCCAAGGAATCCATGTCTTTTTACTGTAACTTTGTGGCTGTCATTAGTATCATAAGAAATGCAAGTTATGTATCCAAATTTGAAGTTCTTCTTTAAGTAGTGTATATTTGGGTTGCTTGGGATAGAAAATATAATGCATATACTCTGTGAGAGATCATGGGCACATACTTAGTTTATGTGATGCTATAGCCTTTGGGTGCTCGTACTAGAATCTTGGGATAACTCATTTATGTTTGTTAAGGTTTCTCTTCATTGATTGAGATCCATACGAAATTGCCTAGCAATGGCTGTTATAAAAGCAGAAGCACATTAAAAATGTGTGATTTGGGCTGAGCTAAGAATGGATCACTCTCATTAGTTTCTTTGTTACTTTTTTTCCTTTTCAAATTTGTCCATTTCTAGGTTTTGGATTCTTGTTTTAAAAGATGAAGCACAGTTACTTTTTTCTCCCTTGGGTTTCATGTATTACTACATCCCTTGGGTTTGTCCACTTTCAGATCCCTCTTTTTTTGCTCTCCACACTCTTCCTATCAATAAATCTTACAGTATTCGTCTAATGTTCAGAAGGAAAGTCTGTTTTTTACTTCAACCAAAGGTACCCAGTCCACTACTACATATCTCAGATTGTTCTTTCTAATTGTTTCTGGTTTATTATTTTCGTGGATCTAATTTGGGTTATCTTCTCTAATCCAATTTAACAGTTTGGTTTTTCTTGGATTTGTGTTTAGTACATGATCGACTCTAACTTTCAATCTCTGGATTTTTGCTCGTACTATCTCCTCCCAAAAAGATTGTTCCGAAACGAGAACTTAAAAATAATGTACTGTTGTCGAGATAACTTAAAAAAAAATTTACCTTTAGTTACTAGATATCTTTCTTTTATTAGTACATGATTGACCATGTAAGTTTAGTCTGTTTTTGCTAGTACTATCTCCGTATTGTCCCATACAGGAACTTAAAAATAATGCCTTTGTTCGGTTTTCTTTTTAACTTTCACTTTCATTTTTGTTTTCAATCATTACTCCTATCTCTTCCCAATCATTACCCCTATTTTCAATTATTACTTTAACTTTTTCTCTCTATATCTCTCCAATCATTATCCCTATCTCCTAATTATTACCCATATTTCTCTCCACAATCATTACCCAAAACCAAAACCAAAACCAAAAGTACAAACCGAACATGCAACAGTATTTTTGTCAGGAAAAGATTCAAACTTTTTACTCTTAGTTACTAGAAATCAATGAGTTCTTTGTAATTATAAAAAGATGTTGAATTTTTCTTTACAAAACGTACATTTTTGTAAGTTTTCGTTTTGCGGACCAAACAATCTTTTAGGGAGGGTGGGAGTATTAATATTTTGATAGAATTCATGTGACTGCTGCATTGAATCTCACAAGTTAGGTTTTGTTTATTGCTAGATTTTCATGTATTGGAGCAATGGTCAATTTGGGTCTGATCTTTGGGAATAAGGGTACAAAATCGGTGGGGTTGAGTTTCAGAATCCCTTACTATAGTTAATGAGGTCAGAGCCTAGTGGTTTATGGATTGGAATTTGTGTTGGGTACATGGAATGTGAAGAGGGGGTCTTGCGTTGAGCCCCTAACATCAAGGTGATGAGCTCATTTGGCGCGGAAGTACGGCTGTCCCGGATGGGTTCGAATGTGAGTATAGTTATTATGTGGTGGATGATGATAGGAATGTTCTGAGATGGAGGCAGGTAAGAAGAGGAAGCTAGTGCTCCCTGATGGCCTTAAGGATGGAGAGGTGGTGGAACTTCGTGATCTTTGGCATGTCCTACTTTTACTTTATTCTCATACCTCATTTTTCTATTTTTTTATTTATTTACTATCCCTTTTAGGTTCTAGTGGTGCTACGAGTGCAGAAAAAGTATACTAAAAATTAACTCCATAATCAAAATAGCTGTGGTCAATGGCGGACCTAGAATTTGACATAGTGGGGGCACCAATTTTCTTTGTAACACGGTAATATATGAGTTACAGTTAAGCACATTCATACCAAAATAATTTTAGCATTCATGATAATATAATAATTTTAAAGTATATATGTATTTTAATAAAAGCTACTTGGGCAAACTGCGCACCTCGACTATGAGTTATAAAACAAAATTATCACATGTTCATCATCTATTTTTCTATTATTAACTCTACAAGTACAAGTTTCGGGGACCAAAATGTACAAATACAATGTGTGGGTTCATATTGAGTACTACACAAATGATTGGAGACGTTGGGGAGTGGGGAGAAACATTGGTTGTGAAAGAGTCTAGTGTATTTTGAAAAAAAACAAAAAAACTTAAGAGGAGTGGGGCCCCAAACTCACGTCCTTTCTTTCCCAAAGAGTGCCACTTACCACTACATCACACTCTACCTTCTTGCACATGTAGGACATATTATATATACACACACACATACACAAACACACACACAAAATTTGGAATTTTTTTTAAAAGGGTGTGGGGGGCACGTGACCTCACGTGCCCCAAGGTGGGTCCGCCCCTGGTTGTGGTTCCAATATAAAAACTTGAGATAGGCCGGGGCCCACACTATTGTGAATATGGAGTAGATTTTTTGTTGTACTTTTTCAATTCCCCTAACATTACTCTTTAGTCTTTAGGTTTCCTATCGTTCCTATCACTATGGAAGTACTAACACTTTGGGTCCAGATTACTAGCTTAGTTATGGGTACTTTTGTTTGGGAATTATCGTCGTAATGAAGTACAAGTGTGATAGGTTTGTTTATGATTCAATGATTGGGTGATTTAGGACAAATATCGAGTTTCAACTTTTATTTTGCGGCCTCAAATTGAAAATCATGTTGTAGTATTGCGAAGGCACTTTAAGGTTACATAAGGCAGTGCATCTCTTCAGAAAATCCCAATATTTGGCAAGAGGTTTCATTTTGTGCACTCCAAGGCAAAACCATTTTGTTGAGCAAAATAATGGCTTTGCCATTTTCTAAGCTAAATATGGCTGGAGCCATTTCTTGCCGCTTCAAATTTTGCTTCTTTTATTTTCAACTACCAAATCAAAAACATTAGGTGAGACTTCAAAAACACGCATCTGAGACTATCCCAAAAATAAGAAAACACAGAATTTGTTATCCCAGACAAAACCTGAATTAGAAACTATGAGGTTCTAGAGCAGTAGAGATTTCAAAATTCTGTTCAAAATTCCTAGAAATATGACGAAGAAAGAGATAGAAATAGAATTGTAGATTTGCCATTCTTCACCGGAATTCCAATGACGTTGAGCACTCAAGCTCATGAAGATTTGAAGGTGTTTCTCCCAACCAAACTCGGACCATTTTAGCATATGAAGGTGCCCCAATTTATTTTATTTGTCTTGAGAGAAGGTGATATTGCATGGGTTCCCATGTTTTCTAGATTATTCCTAGTGCTCTATCGACTAAGATTAGATGCACAGCGGGTGGCCAAGATTAATTTAATAGAGTGATCTCATAGCCTAGGGACTAGGGTAATTTAATGGTATGGCTGTGATTAGGACTTATGAGTGATTCGAGAGCTGTGATTGTTTATGACTAATAAAAAAGGACCGTGATTGTGTATGACTCTTTGAAAGGTTGTGATGATGTGGGAGTGCTTTGATTGGCTGCAAGAGATGGTTGGGCAAAACATGAGTCTGGCACCATTGGAGCAATTCCGCAGAAATTTATCCAAATGGCAACTTCCCATTTTAGAAACGTCTTTGGCTTTGATCATTTGGCTCAGGTCATTGGAGTTTCTCTTAGATACCTCTCCAAAGATTGTGTCATTAGATATAGATCAAACCATTTTAGCTAAAGGGCTTTAGGCATTGATCGCACTTACCATCACCAATCAACTTCCCCCGTACATAAGTTGTTGCATTCACTGCTCTCGGAGCATGATCGCACTTACCATCAACAATCAACTTCCCCCGTACATAAGTTGTTGCACTCATTTCTCTTGTGCTACCTTTAAAAAATAATGTTTTTATTTTTAGGTGACTTCCATTGCTCTCGGAGCATAATTGCAGATAATAAAAATGTGCCTAAATAATTAAGCTTGAATTGAGGTTTTCCTACCCAATGTGGCATATTTAGCTTCTCTAGTAATTAAACTTCGTATTTTCCCTTTAACGAATTGGACTCGGGTCTATTCTGATAAACATTGGTTGAGGAGGTAATAATGCTATATTACCTTGTCAGGATTCTGTATTCTGATATTAGTACCTTCTTTTTTGGTATCTTTAAGTGGGACATTCTGTGAAATATTAATCTTGGATTGATCTTAATGCTCTCCTGATTCAATTTTGCACATAAGCTGGCTCAATATAAACTAGACTCTGGTCACACAACACCATTTGAAAATAAGGAAAGGAAATGAGATTACTTGCAAAATATTACTATCTAGAATTTTTATGGCAAGGAGAAACATAGGGCCATGCACATATTTGTGGTGGTAGCTATTACTCACATGCTAAGCTATGTGTGTGTTTAAGCCGACAGACACAGTAATAACTATTGTGCACTTTTTTGTGAATTTTTTGCACCAATCTCAAGATCAATGTAACAGGCTGTAACAATTGTTGTCTTCCATGTTTTATTATGGGCAACTAATTTGTTAAATCAAATGAATTGTATGCACACGGTTAGAACGTTTTGGACTTGTTTCAACAGTTATAGAAGCATCTGGATCATTTTTTCTGTTTAAATTTTTTTTACTGCTCCCCGCGTGTTTTATTTGCTTACATAGTTAAACACAATCTTCGCTAAGATATTGTGTGGCATGTTGGATTGGCTTGTCTAAGTGATGCACCATCTAAATTTGATTTGTTAAGAATTTTTTTTTTTTTTTTTTTTTTTGGGTAGGCATTTAATAGTGGAAGAGAAATAGGGCCGCCGTCATTGTAGGCTATGAAATCATGTCTTCTCTTTGTTTAATCGGTAGAGGATACTAATATGTGCTACGGTTGCCAACTCTTTTTTTGCATCTTGAAGAATCTCCAAAATGCTTATTGATTTCTCACTAACTTCAGATTTTACGGGTTCATTACCTTCCACGATCAAGTTCACTTCAGCATCAACAATGTTTAGTTTTCTTTCTCTTTTCTATCTCCAGATAAAAGTTTTCGATGATAAAGCTTTGCAAGGTGTTGATGAAGAACCGGAAAAGATGGTGAGAACAACAGAAACTTGTGACATTCTCGATTTACCTCCGATTCTCTGATTCTCGAATATATTGTTTCTTATGAACCAAAGAAACCAAGTATTCCTTGTCAAAGAGAGTAGTTGACATATCAACCTCCAAATTCGAAGTTTGGCCAACTTGGAGTGTCACAGCAAGAACCACCAAACTTCTAGGGAGGTATGGAAATGGTAATTAACTCATGTATCTCCCATTTTTTTTGTTTCTAGAATGAGTTGACTCTTCTTTGGTATTTGTCATTAAGGAATTTCCTCGTTGATAACTTGTGAATAGTAGCACTTCTAGACCCAAAATAAAATAAAATAAAATTTATGTTGGTGTACATACGGGCTATGTTAGATGGACTCGGGGATGGGTCTTACTGTCGGATTTGTATAATTCACTTCTGAAGGACATGGGGACATCACAACAGTATTCATATATCTCATCATGCTTCATTTTTTTTTTCTGGAATAAAGGATTTTTAATATGTGCCTAAGGGCATTTCATGCAGGCCATGCGGGTTTTATGCTAGTTAAGTGGATTTAAGATTTGTAAAATCATAAAATATGCGTGTACTCTACATGTCCATACACGTGTTTGAGCGTCGAGTGTGTGGCATTGAAGAGTCATGCAACACAGGTTATGGGCAGTTTTTTGTGTGCTGGCTAAGGCATTGTTTCTGAAGGAATAGACAGAAGCTTTTGAACATTTTATCTCCTTGTCAAGTGACTTACTATTTTGGCCCGTAGCTTTTATTAATAGATCTTCACTATTCCTAAGTCTAACTCTTACAATTTCTTTTGTTGGTAATAATCATCCAACTAAACCAAATGTCTGCGCATGAGAAATGTAATAATTTGACAGCAGTTTGAAGATGTCTGGTTAAGCGCATTGTCTCGGGAATGTGACAAAACAAGATATACCTACTTTATCAGGACAGGCTATTCATTTCTTACACTAAGGACCAAGGAAGCTGAAAGACCAGCTTAGAAACTTTATGTGGTAAGAGTTCAGTTGAACTTGATCATGAAACCCTATGTTGCGCGGACTCGCCCAAACCTGTAGAGTACCCGTGTCAACACGATCTGACACGGGTGCAGGATGTGAGTCGAGTATGGCATTTTTAATCCAGGTACGACTGTGATGCTTAGATGCGGAATCATCCATTTCGGACTTCCATCGCCTATTCGTCTTCAACCATTAGAGCTCTGGCGATGGAGGGCGTGGTCGCCGGCGAGAGAGAGAGAGAGAGAGAGAGAGAGATAGAGAGAGAGAGAGAGAGAGAGAGAGAGAGGATCAACAGATCCTTTGTGTTGGAACCATAAGAAGAAGAAGAAGAAGAAGAAGAAGAAGAAGCAGAGAGAGAGAGAGAGAGAGAGAGAGAGAAAGAGAGAGATGGACGGAGATCGTCGTCGTCGGAGCAGATTGTTTTGCATCGTCGGCAAGCAGATGGTCACCTTCGGAGGAAGAATCATCGCCGGCGGAGATTGATGCGTGAAAGTCGCCATTGTCAGAGGAGCAGCACATCGTCGTCGTCGAACCTCCTGTTGCGTAGAAAAGGAGAGAGAGAGAGAGAGAGAGAGAGAGAGAGAGAGATGTGGTTTTGAGTCTTTTGACCAACATGTACTTGTGTATCTGTGTTTATATATATAAACTACACTAAGACCCTGATTATTTATTTACATAACAGTTAACCCCCTCAAATTATTAACGAAACAATTATATAAAAATATATAAAAATATTTATAATTTAATAATTAGTTTTGTGCAAGAAAATAATATTTTATGAGATAATTTTCATATATTTATATGAATAATATAAATATTTTTATTTATATATAACTATTCAGCGAATCCCCGCACCCATTTCCAAATTTGGATACATATCCCGAATCCTCTATTTTCAGCTTTGAGGTGTCCGACCCTTGGATATGTACCCGCACCTGATTTCTGTACCCGAGTCCGAGCAACATAGAAACCATGGAAAATGCAACTTGATCTCTGGCAGGTAGTTCGAAATGGTTATAAATGCTTTTGAATTGTATTTAGGTGAAATTACATGAACACCCCCTCATCCATCTGATTTGGACACGGACACCCCCTAACCTTTAAAAACGCCCATACACACCCCCTCATCTCCTGAAAAGGAAAAAAAACCTCAATTCCGTTAACGGAATGAACGAAATGTCAAATATACCCATGGTGAAATTATGCGGACACTCCTTATCTATCTGGTTTGGATATGGACACCCCCCTAACCTTTAAAACGCCCATACACACTCCTTCATCTACTAAAAAGGGAAAAAAATCTCAACGTTGTTAATGGAGTGAACGAAATGTCAAATATACCCTTGGTGAAATTACACATTTCACGGACACCCCCTCGTCTATCTGGTATGGATACAGACACCCCATAACCTTTAAAAACGCCCATACACACCCCTTCATCTACTGAAAATGGAAAAAAATCTCAACGCCGTTAACGGAATGAACAAAATGTCAAATATACCCTTTGTTATGAAATGGAGCAACAAGCATACGCCACACTTCGCTCGATCAGAAATTTCTCTCCACCCTACTCGATCATGGCGCCTCTGTCTCTTCCTCCTCCCTCTTCAACTTGCGTTGTAGATCATGGCTAACCCTAGATTGTGAAGAAAACCTAAGTTTCAAAGAACATCAGATTGTGTACACTGTATAAAAGCTATAGATCGTGGCCAACCCTAGATCATGGCAAACCATACTTTGGAAAGTATGTTTTATATGTAAAAAAATCCTAGATTTTCTTATTAAATGGCGCAAATGTAGATTTATATGTTCATATTATATGATATATGAACACATTAGGGTTTTTGTTTGGGAATAGTAGGGTTTTTTTGAAAGGTGTTGTACAGTGGTGACTTTGATAACCTTTAACAATTGGAGCTTTTCTTGTTTTGCATTTGCTTGTCATCCATTTTGTATTTGAAGTCCTCAAGGGGGCTTTTTTCTCCACAACGGCAGTAGGAATAAACCCCAGTTTTGGGTTTGGTTGGAGTTGTAGCTCTAACTGCAGCTTTTAGATCTGTTGTTGGTGTGGCTATGGTGGCGACTATAGCTATTGTTACCACCTTGCCAGCTTTCATGGCTGCCGTAGGAGAAGGAGAGAGAGAGAGAGAGATGACGAGAAGAGAGAGGAGAGAGAGAGAGAGATCTGATACAGAGTGAGAAAGGGAATCTCTGATATAGAGAAAGAGTGAATCTCTGATATAAAGTGAGAATGAGGTATGAAAGGCAACTGGGTATATGTTGCCGTTTAAAGGACATTTTTGTCTAAAATTTGGCAAAAGTATTGACATGTGCCTTGCAACAAACGGGACTCAAACGGAAAGGTGCTCCTTGGGTAACGGTTAGAAGATGAAGGGGTGTGTATGGGCGTTTTTGAAGGTCAGGGGGTGTTCGTGTCTAAACCAAATAGATGAGGGGGTGTTCGTGTAATTTCACCTTGTATTTATTGTTTTATATGTAGTTACAATAAGCTTTTTAATAGTATTTCACATTTGCTATTTTGGCTGGTCGAAATGCTGTTTAATTTATAATGACATTGAGGCAATGTCACAAATAGTTTGCTAGTCCATTTGCAATAAGCACCTAATAAATAACATAGAAAGGTTACACAAATGGATGGTAGAACTTAACTCACTAACATCATTTATGAAAAGAACTTAGGTTTTGTAGCTTGTAACTGTTGCGACTCCTGATTTACTTCTAATATTTATGGTTATTTGTGCCGATTACATCTCTTGAGACACCAGGGTGTTAGGTGGGCTGATATTTTAGTCTACGGTGAACAATTCTTGTTTTATTTACTTACATGGATGCTAGAAGATGCGTTTGTTGGGTTAAGCCCTCCATTGGTTTTTTTTGGTTTTGTTATGTTGTTGCCCCATTATGACTTTCCTCGGTGATTTTTTCATTTTATTGAGTTCAGAAATATTGTTTATGCGTTACATATTTCGGAATGTGGAATTTCTTGTACTTTTTTTTCTTAAGAATGGAGAAAAAGGTATTCTCCATTCTTAACCAGTCCTCATTCTTGCTATTGTTGTTTATCTTTTACTTGGTCTGTTATGCAAAGGCTTACTCATGCTATCAATCTTTGAGTACATGAGTTTCGTTTTCTGTTACTGTATGATATTTTTTCTTGGCTTCACCATCGGCATTTGTGAATGTGTGTGAGAGGCAGTGCATAACGTAGAGTAGTCAAATTGACAAGATAAAGACATCCCGGATAGAGTGATTCACAAAAATGAGTAAGGCTTTTTTCCAACTTTTGATATGCTTTGAATCATCGCTTCTTAGCTTTGCTTTGTTTTGTTCTCTTCTCTTGAACTTTCTCCTTGTTTAAGTAATCTTCTCCTCTTTTAAGTAGTGTCATGGTATTTGTTTCTATTTTTAAAAAGGAAGTTCTTCCTATTCATGTATGTTGTCTATCTTTTTTTTTAATATTTTCTTTGTTATATTGGTGGGATTCCCCAATGGGGATTGTAGTTAATTTGCTAAGATTTTTTCAATTGTGTCATTTTATCTCGCCGTAATGCGTTATTTTTTTCTCTTTGAGGAAGGAATTCCTCCACACCATTGCGCCATTGTTCTTGAATCGGAGAAGATCAGGAACGTTCAATTTGAAAGATTTCGGGAATGGAAACAGCAGATCACGATGAGAGGGTTGTAGATCTTAGTTTTTAGTTGACTCTTGTTAAGGTTTTCCCCCCAATACATTGATCCTCCTTTTGTTTTGTTTTAAGTTTGTTCTTTTATGAGTGTTGTTTTGATTTTTGTTTCCTTTATTTTAGTGTGTTCTAAGTCATAGGAGCACTAGAGCTTGCGCAGGTAATTGTTGATCATCTATTTTTGTATATCATACAATCTGCAAGCTTGGTTGTTTAGATATTTTTGAGTTTGCTACAAACTAAGAACTCTTATTACCTAGATCCCTAGCCTGATGTACTCTAAGTGTGAATGAGATTCTAGAGTTATTTCATCACCTTTTGTTGTTGTGGGTTGCTGTAAGACTCGTATTTTGAACAATCTGATTATTAAGTGGTTTTTTTAGTGGCTTTAGTTGGCTTCCTATGTAGTGTGGTATGAGCTGAGTGTAGAGACAAATTAATAGCGTACTTTGCATGAAAGACATGTAAGTCGTGGGGTTAATAGCTTAATTTCCCGGGTGTATCACTACAGAATTTCTGTTTTGTATCATTTTATTAATGGTATGGAAACCTTTCTTTGCTGATTAAAAAAATAGCTTAATTTGCATGAAAGATGTGTAAGTCATGTGGTTGTGTGTGCACATGAAGGCCTGATGCAATGTGTGCATTTTGTGAGTTATAGATATGTTTGCTTCTTATGAAAGAGAGAGAGAGAAATGAACAAGTGGTAACCTTTTGGACTATTCTTTGTGACTCAATAGTTTCTTATGAAGATGAGAATGTGGATCTAAAGGAAAGAAAGGGAGAGAACAAAAGGGAAACGAAACTCTAGATAGAGTTTTGGGGGTGGTAGGTCTGTGAGAAGTAGAGTGGTATTAGGAATGGCAGTGAACTTGTGTGATAAGTTTTGTTGTGCTGATTTCAAGCTCAACATGACATATGCATTTCCTTATGATCTGCTGTTGGTTACAATCCAGTAAGATACCTTTGTCATTCCGTCTTTGATCCTATGTGTGGTAGTATACAGAGGGTGTTTGAGCTTGAATTGAGATGCTTTAGTCATTCGCTATTTGGCTTAATTTCTAGAATTGGCGAATTAGTGTTTTTCTTTGAGGTTAGTTTTTTCCTGAGGTTAAAAGTTATGGATACTCTAATTAGTAAATGGAAATAAGACTTCCGTCCTAGAATAATGGAGTCTAAATTGCATTAGGTTTTAGCTTTTTGGTGAAAAAAAGAACGCGGCCAAATTACTTACTATTGGAAAGAAGCTTGAATAATGGATGATAGGTGTATATTTTTGTGTTAAATGTGTGGGCTTGCTTCTTTTTGGTAAAAACTTGTGCAAGTGTGTGACTACGTTTTCTTTTGTTCAGAACAATGAGGAAAGGATCTACATGGTGGTTGTTCTAACCAAACCCTCAATGGCCCTCTCAATGCTAGCGAGTGGATAGGTAATTTCAACTCTGTTTAGTTGGGTATCTCCCAGTCTCTTCTCGGGATTGAGTTTGTAGTTGGGCATTTTTGTTCCACTCATTCTTTGGTTCATATTTTGTTCGTGGGTTTGAAAATGTGTACTCTATTTAGTTTGAGTGTGAGAAAAAATATAATTTCTTAGGAAGATGAAACTATGATCAAACCCCTAAAAACTCTTAGGATGTGAAGTAAGGCATGATAGATTTATAAGCACTGATTCATGATAAAAATCAGTTGTCATACACTTAGCCATTCAAGTAAGGCATGATAGTTTGTAGACTGTATATACTTCGAATGAACACATGCAGAATTCAAACAACGAGTTATCTACTTTAAGTTTCGGCCTTGACTTTTCAGACATAAAGGGCGTGTTTGATTGCAGATTTCGTTTTGGGGGGATTCGTAATGAGGTGAGATTAGGATTGGGATTGAGAATGAGGTGAGATTATTAATGAGGAGATGAATTATTTATCATGTTTATTTTGCATAGGATTAGGATTGGGATTCGGATTGAGAATGGGTGGGATTATAAATAACATGTTTGTTTTGGCTAGGATTAGGATTGAGATTGGGATTGAGTTGAGTTTTTTAAACATGTCTGCTCAATCCCATGGGGATGGGATTACTAGTAACACACACCACCCCCTCCCCACCCCCCCATGGTATTGCTAATACCCCCATTTTGGGGGATTAACAATCCCATGGGACAACTAGTCCCCCCTACAAAAACCTAACCAAACAAGGTATTAACAGTCCCATGGGATTATTAATCCAATCCCCCCCTCCCAAACCTCCTATCAAACACGCCCAAAGTCCCTTGCTCAACTACTCTTTCCTTTGCATTTTGCTCGTCATTCTGTTATCCTTTCTGTAGAGACCCATATTTTGAGGCCGTATTTTTTTTTTTCTTGTTAGCGTACGGCCCGTCGAGATAGACGGTACGGATATTCGGTGTGACGTCTTCGTGGGAGGATATAAGGGTAATTGTGTGAGGGGTGCACGTGTGAGTGTGTGGTGCGAGAAGCGGGGGATTGCTCCCACTTCTATAATTCTCCTGAGGAGAATTATTTCTCCATTCTCTTTTTTTTTTCTCTCACACTCTCGGCAGTCTCTCTCTCTTGCTCTCCTCCGAAAACTTCCTCCTCTATTCTCTCTTCGATTTCATCTACCTAGGGGATGAATCCGGACAAAGCCCAAGAATTAAAGTTGTTCTACGGAGCGTGGGCTTTCCGAATATCCAAGAAAAATTACGATCGGACCACGTGGGAGCTCGGTTGACTTGGTCAAAGGATCGGGTTTTGCTCAAAACCCTTGAGGTAGGGATTTCTTACTCTTGTTATGCGTTTATACGGTGTTTATATAGCTTGATCGTGCCTTGCTTTGTTGTTTGAGTTTGTTCCTTCCATTTCTGAAATTCTGCAGAAACAGGTCACCGTTTAAGGGGTTTTGCATTGTCTTAAACTCGGAATTGAATTTTGGTTCCTTCATACGAAATAGAGTAGAGTTAGAGCCCGTTCTAATGCTGCTTGAATCACTCGAAACCATTGAGAATTGAATTAATGGTGGATTTTAGAAATCTGGTCTGCAATCTGTCTCATTTTCTGGGTTTCAGCCCACTTCGAACAGCCATAACTTTCTTGTTCGATGTCTGTTTTATGCAAACTTTATATCGATTCGAAGGTCTTGAAGTCAGCTTTGTATTGCCACTAGAATCGGCTTAAAACTCTCAGTACACCGAAAGTTATGATCGTTTGAGTGGAGGTGTGTCAATCAGCGTGACAGATTCGTATTGCTTCAATAAATGTCTGTTTAACCATCCTTGGAGTGCAGATTTGACTAGGATTCCTTCATACCTTTTAAGCTTCGTTCACTCGCGCAACTTTTGGGACTGGAATCGTTCAAAAGTAGTAAGCGCTCGATTTATAGTGATTTTTAGAAGATTGCCCAGTAATCTGGAAATCTGGGCAGCGTTACAGAGCTGCGTTTGTATGTATTAAGGATGTTTATGGACCTATGATTCGAATGTCAGGGCTACGTGTGATATCGCACTTTGTATGTATCGTGGTGTGGCATGTCATAGCATATGGACAATGGATGGAGTCGTATCCAATTTAGGATGTCGATGAAGGTTACGGGGCCTAACACCGCCCAGAATTCACGTCAATATGGACGGAGCCCGGTTTCACCTTCTTGGTGGGACCTTGGCGAGGGTTACGGGACCCAACACCGCCCGGAATTCATGTCAATATGGACGGAGCCCGGTTCACCTTCTTGGTGGGACCTTGGCGAGGGTTACGGGACCCAACACCGCCCGGAATTCACGTCTATATGGACGGAGCCCGGTTCACCTTCTTGGTGGGACCTTGGCGAGGGTTTACGGGGTCCCAACATTGCCTGGTGCATTGCCTTGCATCACATATCACGCATTGTTAATTGGTTGAGCTAGACTTGTGACCTATGTTGCTTGGGAAATGAAAAGAGAGATAAAGTTTTTACTCTAATGTTTAGCTTGTCATTCGACTTTTGAATGGTATCTTGGATTACCATTGATTCTCGTTCGTCTGTTTTGACTCGCAATCACTTCTAACACCTATTGAACATCGTTAAACCATCCTTAAGCTCGATTACTCGAGTTCCAACGAGTTAATGATCGTTTAAATTCCTTTGATACCCGTTAAGCATAATCTTAGTGTTGTTGTAAATGAAATACGTGATGTAAGATTGTTTAGGAGCACTGAAGGCTAAGTGAGACGTTGTGGGAAGTATAGTTGGTAGATGTGATCTTTTCTAGTGATCCGAGTGGTAGCACAGTAATGCGTGTCTATGCAATTTACTTATCTACGAACTCTTTGGGCGCTCATTCCATGAGATCTAAGTATCAATACTAGTGAGTAGTATGTTGTAGAGTTGCTATGGAGTTGACACGATATGGTGATGTACTAAGAGAAAAAGGCGTGTATCGATTTGTCAGTTGATGTTCTATTATGATTGATCGTTTGGAATATACATTGAAATGTGATTGTCGATGCGTGTTTGACCTATAAGTTGGATTGATTGACGTGCTTGATTGTGTCATGAGATTAGAGAAGTGTTTGTTGAATTGAATGAGTTGTATGATTAAAGGGATTGTCGAGTGACTGTAATTGAGAATGAAATGAGGAAATGACTGCAACGCAAAAGGGTGGAAACGCAGAGTGGTTAAGATTATGAGAAGTGTTGAAATAGTTGCGAACCTATTGTGAGTACGTTTGACTGATGTGAGTTTAATAATGTTTATACATGACATATGAACGGTTAGGAATACTTACAAGCTGTTTGGAACTCTTTGGCGGTAGTCGATCTTCCGTTGTAATAAACTCATATTTCTCATGTTCACTTATCAAATTCTTTCACTCTTTGTGCATACCTCATCATATTTTCCTATAACTTGCCGTATAGATTTCTCTACTGGGCTAGTGTAGCTCAACCTATCATTTTCAGGTAAAAAGCAAGGAAATCGGCATGACGTGCATATTGTGCTTGTCGTTCGTGTGTCTCGGAGGTATAAAGGATGAGTTGAATTTGCATTTTATTTGAAAGTAGTATTCAGAAGAATGAATATTGAAAATTGTAATATTATTTTGGTATTTGCATAACTTGGGGTTTCGAACCAGGATTGTAACTTGTAATTTTAACTTTGAGAATTGAGAAAAATAAGTCATTTGGGTATTATCGGTACATCAATATTGATTGTATTTATTGAAAATGATTATTATTTATGTTAAAAATCGAGGGGCGTGACACTTTCTATTAAATGAAATATATAAGGAAAATAAATGGATGGCAAAACTTCAATTTATAGATATCATCTATGATGGAAATTAGGTTTTGAGGTTTCTCGATGTCCTAACTCCTGGTTTACCTTTACATTTGTGGTTATTTGTACCGATAATGTCACTTCCACTTTTAAACTTTGGCAAGCTGATATTTTAGCATGCTGTCTACATTTTGTCTTTTATTTCCTCACATGGATGTTATTTTTCCATGCATTTGTTGTGTTAAGTTGATTATTTTTTATTCTATTATGTTGCTCTATTATGACTCTTGGTGACTTATTCATTTTGCGGGTTCTGCGATATTCTTTATTCTTGCATGTTTGGGATTATTTAATATCTAGTAATTTAAGCTGAAATGTTCTACTGGCTTTGTCGTGGAAGTTTTTTTTCTTTTTTTCTTCCTGCCTTGCTTTTCTTTATAGACGTGCTTTCTTGTGGATTCTGTTTCCTATTTTCTCCTTGACTTGCTTTTCTTTATAGACGTAAATAGTCATTCCCATAATGTCTTAGTTGTTTGTGTTGTGATTGGACGGATTTTATTTGCCTGTAACGAAAACTGATGGCATTTGTTTGTCCATGTGCAACCACTCTTCAATCATCGCCATGTAGAGATATCTTATTAAAGTATGGTATCCAATTGTCCAATTAATTATGGGTGCGGAATAACATAATTGACTGTTATATACTATGGCAAGTTGCGTTTGGAAAATTAAGGGCATATTGTGGTTTGGTTTGAATGGGAGCTTTGATGCATACATTATTAAAGGAGAGTGTGTGTGGAAAAGACTTCTTTTGAACAAATGGAGTCAGGGAGGAGCAAAGAGCTACATTTTGTCTTACAGCTTCAACTTTTGGGGTACAACATGAGTCAGTTTACATACATCTAGTCATTCATCCACCCAATTGATCATTCATCTGGTCATATATAGGATTAAAAGCCAGGTAGGCGCGTGCCTCCCTTCACTCAATGCTCCTGAAGTCCGAAAAGGTGCTCTACAACATATGTTGTGGACAGGCCCTGAAGCAGTATTCTTGGATAACTTTTCGTACCTGCTTGTATAGATAAGTCAAGCTTTGGTACTTGCTCTTGATGAAGCTAACTTGGCTTCCTCTGGACGAAACTTAAGCCTACTCAGGCGGTAGTTAAGTGTAACACCCTTTATATTTGAGGTGCTTAAATGTTATACTCTTATAACCTAAAGGGGTAAAGTGCATTTTTTTTAAGAGCTGTGCATGTATGCCGTGTGTTGGTGAGGTGTATCTCAAAAAAAAAAAAAAAACTTATCAAGGGGTTTTATTTCAACGTTAGAGAGAGAGAGAGAGAGAGAGAGAGAGCAGCCGTGGAGAAGAAGAAGAAAGAAGGAGAGAAAGGAGAAATTAGGGTTGGTTGAATTGAAGCTTAATTATGTAAATTTCATCTCTTTAAGTGCTTAATTTCATATTTCCCATGCTAGGTCTCATGTTCTGCATCTTATAAGCACTAAATTGAATCCATGGGAGAGGGTTTGTGAGGTTGGAGTTGAGTTTTATTCCAGAAAATTCGTGCATCATATGAATATGCATAACTGTGTTTTGAGCAAAGTTGAATCTGTCCTGTTTTTGACGAATTTTTCTCATTGACACACCGACCATGTTATTTTTTGATAATTTTACTGGAGATGTCTCTATGTGTTTAGCTTGTGCTATAAAAATTTCAGAATTTTCTTAGATGTGTGGGAAAAGATAAAAATCATAAATTAAGCTGTGGTCGGATTGCTGGTTTTGTGCAAACAGCTTACAGATCTTTGTTATGCATCATTTTTTTTACAGTTAAACGAGCCTCCTGGTTATGAGTCCTTATGAGTCTGAAAGATTGATAAGTTGGTGATGTTTTGGCATTGGAATTACTGAAAGGTATTAAGTATTAGATTTTTAATGAATTTTCGAACACAAGACTATTTTGCTAAAAATTGTGCTTCACTGCACAGAAGCTATGAGTTTGGAGGTGATTTTGACTAGGTTCCTTTATTGTGAAAAATCTGAGGAAAATCAGGGATGAACTTTGGTGTGTGATAATGGTGTATACCAAATTTGGGGTTTATTAGATGCACATTCTAAGTTTGGCGGACTTTACAAGTTGGTGTGTCCCTGCTGAGTTTTGTGTTTGCTGCACTGACACATTTTGGAAAAATGATCATATCTTTTAGCTCAGATATCGGGTTTAGCGCACGGATTGTTGATTCTGAAACTAGACTCGTATATCTTTTCGAATATGTGAAGGTTGTGGTTTAGTTTGAACCAGGTTTAAATCAGTTTTTGATTTGAAGTTGATAGACGTGTTGAATCTGTTGATTTTGGACAGATTTTTTTTGTAACTTTGGACGAGCATAACTTTGTCGTTCGGACTCCGTTTTTAACAAATTTATATCAAAATTCATGTACCGGAGGTTTAATTTCTAATGGTGGTGGGTTTCATGATCTGGTTTTAACCCTATAAGAAGTTATAGGCAGGGTCATAGATTTCAAACCAAATGTAGGGGTTATGTGGTGTTTTAGTGTTACGCTTGATTAGGGACACTTCTAAACCTTTAAGATAGACATGTTAATATGCGTTAAGCATTGTTAAACTATTGTTGGTGTTATAGATTATTGTTAGGAGTTAGTTTTGACGTTTAAGCGTTCAATAAACTGATATGGTTAGCTTGTGGTTAGGTAACGAGCCGATCAATCGGAGAGGTTCTGAAACTGTAAGTTTGGCGTACCTCGGTTGATACAAGGTGAGTGTGTCTGAAATGGTTCTTCCCAATAAAATATTGTTTGTGGTAGTGAGTATACATCTTGCAAATCGTAGTAAGTTTTCGATAGGGTAATCTTTAATGAGATATTACTGTAATGGTGAGTGTATATCATGTTATTATTGTTTAGCTCATGATATGTTGGGAATGTTCGCGTGTAAGGCACACATGCCGTAAGCCATATCGCTTATTTAACAATGGTTGGGAGCATAGTGTGTGAGACATGAGATTTGGTTGTGATACGTGTTTGATTCATAGATGTTATTCTATATTGAATTGAACTTGATTGTTGGCTTAGTGCCCGGTGATTGGCTTTATGCTAAAAGACTTTATGCCTTAAATTATTGGCTGTGTGCCCAGTGATTGGCTATATGCCAAAAGGCTTTTATGCCTTAAATTATTGGTTGTGTGCCCGGTGATTGGCTTTATGCCAAAAGGCTTTTATGCCTTAAATTATTTGGCTGTGTGCCCGGTGATTGGCTATATGCCAAAAGGCTTATGCCTTAAATTATTGGCTGTGTGCCCGGTGTTACTCTTAATTTCTCGATAAACTGTTGACAAGTTGAGATGGTCTTTCAGCCATTGGATATTACTGTTGTGTTGTATTTGGAGGATGTGGTGGTTATATCTGTTATATACATTTGAGTATCTCAGTGATGTTGGAAATTTATATTCTTGTTGTTATTCATTCAATTGTTGTTATATTTTATTGAGCATTTCTATATCTCACACACTCTGGCTTTCCTTTTTGGTCTGCCAGGAAGCAGGTTGCGTAGAGTGGGTCCACTATCGGTCATCGTGTTGAGAAGTGTTTGGGCTAGCGTTGGATGATGTGGATGAGCGAGTTGGTTGTAGGTAGTGAACTAAGAAGTTGATTTATATAAGTTATAAATAAGTCATTGGTGGATGTGTTGAAGTGTAGAATTTTTTTTTAAAAGTATTGTAAAACTATATTGTTGTGTAGTTGTGCGAGGTCGTGGTTGGTTGGTCGATACATCGACTCATTTTTATGTTAAGGTGATAAGTCTTCCGCTGGGTGTTATTCTGACAGGTTGTGAGGTGTGGTTTGGTTTTATTTGTGGAATGCCACGTGGTCGCGCAGACTCGGGCCCACTTTGGGTGCCGTTTGCGGGGCGGGACGTGACGTGACATTAAGGAGGAACAAGACGTATAATACCTTAAGTCTTTCTCATAAAGGTCAAGCTTTCCTATCTTCTTTGGTCATGTTGTGCTATTTGAACTTCTGATAGATCATAATAGTTCTTGATTTGTTATTTCCATATTGTGCTTCGAGGATAGTTTACAAAGATGACACTAGCAAAGACCTGCTTGAATGAACTTTTAGGGCATCAACCGCCCCCCACATTCCCAATGTAAATTCTTCTCACTGTACTGTGAAGAGGATCAACAAACATATTTATGATTCCCCAATAAATTTTGGAAATCATTTGCTTGAGTGTGTTGTGAAGCGAAGTCCCACATCACTTGGGTACCAAAGCAATATGAAGAATATAAATGTGAGGGCACCCTCACTAAAATAGCTAGCTTTTGGGGTTGAGTTCTACTCAAGACCGTGTAAGAAGGTATCAGTATTAGAGCCGGGTACGCCAATGATGGGTATGGGGTGTGTCCCTAGCTTGCCTGTGATAGATGATGCCAAGTGAGCATGCCGGACGTGAGGGAGGTTGTGAAGTGAATTCCCACATCGTGTAACGCCCCTAATTTTGGGTACGTTAAATAGAACATTTTATTGAAATTCCAAAATAGAGTCTGGCTCTTTATTACATCATAACTCTCGTAAGAGCTTTTGAAATACAAAATAGGGTAACAAAAGGGAACTAAGGTTCCTAACTACGGCTCCTCTTGTCCCTCCATCCTAGCGAGTTCTTCGGCTCCGAACGCCTCCAAGGTGAAGAGTTCGCCCAGTTCGTCTATCAGATCTGACATATTGTACCGGCATCGCCACCCATATAATATGCCAGGGTCACCACAAGGTAACACCATGAGCTACGAAGGCTCAATAGTAAAATCCTACTTACTAATCCTTAACTTATGAACCAATATCATAAAAAAATATCGATTTCCACATTATACGTATATAAGCAGTAACAAAAAGCAATATCATATCCACATTCATTTCATAATTATCGCCGGTGTCCAAAATTCTAGAAGTTCTTCCTACGTAACCCATCGTAGACCGTGTTGTTTTTACTACTTTTCTTTTCCAAAGTCTCCTTTTTAACTCACCCAATCTCGGTTCCACCGCGCCGGGTTCCCGAGCATCCTCACAACGGTTCCGCCGTGCCGGGTTCCCTTTGGCACACAAAACTTGCATTGGCTCCTCTCCACGGATAACCAAGCCATATTAACAATAAGGCTACCACGTCCGGCCCTATTGGCAATCTTCACAAAGGGCTACCAAGTCCGGCCACTGTGGGCAAATGCGATTTTGCCCCATCTTTCTCTCTCCTCGGTGAAGGGATTCCGTTCCCCACCCTTTTGAGAAAGGAGAGATGCTGCCGGTTCGCGGGAGCGCTTTTGAAGCTGGACGACAAGCGCTCGCGAAAATACAGAGTCGCCACTCGGGTTTGAAGGTCCGACACCCAAGGAACCATATTTCGAAGCACTTGCCGCGCTGTTTGATTTGAAAAAGTTAAGGAACCAGTCCGTCATAACCATATCTGGGTTTGGGAGCCAGGTTACGAGAGGGGAAGGGTTTTATGGCACCCCTCTCGCCCAATCCGGAGATCGGTCTCTACTTAGGCATTTGCGAAAGATGTTTGTTTGCGATTCTGTTTGATTAATCAGTTTTTAGCCAATTAGGGCGGGGGAACAGTTAAAGGGGATTAAAACTGTAACACGTTTGCAGGATGTGATGATAGCATGGATGAACAGTTAGTATAGGATGAGAACAGACTGCTGTGGGAGTTTAAACAAACTGGGAGGCCCCTGTTTTAGAGTGACGTGCGCAGGAAGAAACCAACATGCACTGAACAAGTCACTACATGTTGTTTACTCCTGCGCGCACAACTCCAAGACACGCGCGCGCCGGTGAGCTCAAACCCACAGCTCTTATTCTCAAACTCTCTGGGCTCTGGAAGGACCAGTGCACACCCAGGACAAACCACGCAGTTTATAGGCAGCGTAATATACAGTTTAAAGGCTTAAAAGCCCTAGAAATTGACAAAACACCCCATAAACAGTGTGGGGACAAAATAACAGCCTAAATCCAAGTTACCCATGCAAGGCCATTCACTGGTCAGAGGCAAACCATCGCGCGATGAAGTCACTCTGGCGCGCGATGGTGCGCCTTGGCGCACTGTCGCGCGATGGAGTGAGTCCAGCGCGCGATGGTGCGCTCTGGCGCAGGATGGTTGCGCCCTGGCGCGGACAGACTAGTGCTTGGTTCACATTTTCTGGGTTCTGGGACAGATCCAGAATTATCCCAGGGGTATTCCACAATCAGCAGAAATGAATATTTAACTATAGCTAACAAATCTAACAAAGGAAAGCCATAAACTGGTTTTTAATATGCTTGCAGTGATCTATACGTAAATAAAGCACAAAACAGCAAGACACCAATCCCCACGAGAACCGTCGCGCGATGATCGAAATCGTCGCGCGAGAGAGTGGCTCCATCGCGCGCTGGTTCTTGCCATGACGGTTTTTGAAACCTCGCCAGCTTTAGGACCAGAACTGGTATTGATTACCAGCCTTGGCCCTGCCAGCCCCCCTCAGGGATCAGAACAGAAACAGAACAAAGGTAAGCTATACCTTTGGCTTCGGGTTTGAAAGAGTATTTGAGCTTTGAATTGAGGTTGAGGTTGTTTGAGGTGTTTTAGTTGAAGAAGAACAAGCTATGCTCTTTATTGTGCTTAGGGTGTAAGCCTTTGAATGCCAATTTTTGTTCACACTTTGAAAGAGAACAAATGGGGGTATATATAGGGAAAGGGGGTGAATCTGGTTGGAAACAGAGGAGTTCAGGCAGTCCACGAGGCCTGGCTGAGGTTGCATTGGTGGCCAACTGTCCTCCTTCAGAAAGGTCGGTGGTAGGTTGGACCATCGCGCGACGGAGTGAGTCTGTTGCGCGATGGTGCGCCTTGGCGCACTGTCGCGCGATGGAGTGACTCTGGCGCGCGATGGTGCGCCCGGGCGCGGGATGGATGCGCCCTGGCGCGGACCAGCAAGGTTTTTGGTTTTTGAAGTAGCTTAGGCTAGGTTAGGTTCAAGGGTTTTTGCAAACGCTCAAAGCTCAAACACGCTATCATTCCCGGGGTGTTCTTGATCCATTTCATCATCGGGGAATCAAAAACCGTAAGTAAAGTAATCTGGAAGCCTAGATTGGGGTGTCTACAGTAGCCCCTCTTTGACGGCACTTGAAGCACCATCGATTTGGTACAAGTAACGTCAAAGATTTCTAGACACCCCTCAAGGCAATCCAGAGCAAAGCATACTAGCAAAGTAGACAAGTAAACTTAAGGAACCTGATTGGTGGAATGGACAGGCAGGTCCATTGCCGAGGATGGAAGTAGAAGTGGACGAGCGAATCGCCGCTTGTTGATCGAATTTTGACAGGACAGGCTATCGTTGCAGATGTGGACGAGACAGGCTGTCGTTGCTGGGGATCAAACTATCCTCGGCACGAAGCATTCCAACAAACACGGGTAGGTCGTGTCAGGTAGGTTGAATTCCATCTGTTGGGAATCAGAGCCAATCTCCTTATCAAAGACCATCCGAGACAGAGCAATAAGCCTGCTGGAAGATGCGCGTGAAGCTAAATTGATGTAGAGGTAGTCGTTTGAGGCAGGCCGAGGCAGACTCTCCTGGGGAACAACTAGTTGCGAATGGGCGGACCATTGAATTACATTCGGATCGTCGTTGATCGGACGATATGGCTGATTGTCATCGCTGAATGGACAGAGACAGGCGATGTGGTTGATTGTCGCCGCTGAATGGGCAGAGACAGGCGACGTGGTAGGTTGTCATCGCTGAATGGACAGAGACAGGCGATGTGGTTGTTGTCGCTGAATGGGCAGAGACAGGCGACGTGGTAGGTTGTTATCACTGAATGGACAGAGACAGGCGATGGCTGATTGTCATTGATGATATGGCTGACCATCGTTGAATTGAGAAGGACGATATTGCTGACCGTCGTTGATTGGATAGGACCGGCTGTCTTTGATTCCGATCGGGCGGATCAGAGTGCGGAATGATCAAGCCGTTGAGATTTGGACAGGACCGGCTGTCGTTGATTTGAGACGAGCAGATCAGTGTGCAGAATGATCGAGCCGTTGAAGATTGGACAGGACCGGCTGTCGTTGATTGAGATGGGCAGATCAGTGTGCAGAATGATCGAGCCGTTGAGAAATTGACAGGACCGGCTGTCGTTGATTCGAGACGGGCAGATCATGTGTGCAGAATGATCGAGCCGTTGAGAAATGGACAGGATCGGCTGTCGTTGATTTGAAAAGGCAAATCAGGCTTCAGGATGATCGAGCCGTTGAGAAATTGACAGGACCGGCTGTCGTTGATTCGAGACGGGCAGATCATGTGTGCAGAATGATCGAGCCATTTGAGAAATGGACAGGACCAGCTGTCGTTGATTTGAGACGGGCAGATCAGTGTGCAGAATGATCGAGCCGTTGAGAAATTGACAGGACCGGCTGTCGTTGATTTGGATCGGGCGGATCATGCTTCAGATGAACATGCCGATGTGGATTGAGTTGATTTTTGATCCCCCAAAGTGCATTCTAAATGCTAGCAGAGTGGGACAGCGAGGTTGTGTGCTTGACGGTTACCATGGCAAATGAAATAAGGAAAGTGGCGTGTGGCATTCCCCCCATACTTGCACTATCCCACAGAAGTGATTCCGGCATAGAATTTTCCTGCTTTAAACATTTGATATACAATATGCAATGATATGTATGCACAAATTGAAAATGCAGACACAAGCTAAGGGCGGCTCCTAGAAGGACAACGATGCCTAAGGACTACCACTGAGCCCCAGTACTTTACTGTCTTTTGCTTCTGAGATGCGCATCCAGATAGAGAGACGCTTGAGCGGGCCGGCGTGCCCCCAGTTGACGGAATTGGGCTTGCGTGCCCCTTCTTTGATGCTTGGGTGGATAAGCCCCAGAGATATGCTTTGCTTGGCCTTGGGCTGACGTGCCCTTGCTGATGATGAGACTCTACTGCTTGTAGATTACCGAAGCTAGGGTAGCAATGTAAAAATTGCATTTCCGCAGCTTATTGACATATAAACCATGCGCTAATATCTAATTTGCATTGACAAGTGAACTGAGTCGACACAGACACACATATATGTTCAGACGTGCCTAGCTCAAACAAAAAGGGAGAAAGAGCCCCAGGGAACAATGCAAACCCTGGACACATGGAAAACAATGAAATTTTGGGCATTAACGTGCCAAAACTCACAATAGTCCTTTAGACAAGTGAAACTGACACTTGTAAGGTCAAACATATGTACGGTGACCTGAATGAGCAAGTAGAACTGAGAAAAGCATCTCGACATGACAATGAATTAAAATCTAGAAAAAATGCCACAAAGACGGACATAAGACGCAAATAATGACACATATCGGCCCGGACTGAAACCGACACCCCTGTGCAGTCACATTAAGTCTACACGGTATGACAAAACTTGGCAAAAAGCCCTTTGAACAGGACTCGAAGGCAGTAGCTAACTGCTATCGATTGCTGTACGAATTGAAAAAGTGCGCGCAGGGTTGAGACCAACGCACATAACTACGAATCAAGTGC
Organism: Rhododendron mucronatum var. ripense; assembly: GCA_019656295.1. Lineage (NCBI taxonomy): Eukaryota > Viridiplantae > Streptophyta > Magnoliopsida > Ericales > Ericaceae > Rhododendron > Rhododendron mucronatum. The sequence goes on along the minus strand of BPLT01000087.1, from coordinate 1,927,721 downwards.
GCGTGAACCTCAAACTAGCGTACATGAATGCAAAGCTACTGCAACTGCTCACATCAGACTTCGCTGAACTTAGAATAAACTGTGAGCCGTTAGGCCTCGCCAGCATTTCGTTCTGTTTTTGATGCTTAAAATCTTTTAAGGCTTTATGCTCAGCTTTGAAATTAAAGTAGTAGTTTGAAATAAAATTGAAAGACAAAAGGTTTTCCCCCTTTCAGACGCCTCTCATGCAGCTTGATCTTCGATCTTCTTCGACCTTTGATGTGTACCAAATGTCAACCATGGATCCAATTGATAGATTGTGACCGAGTCTCAAGGAGAGACTGCCTACGTATCCCAAGCTAGGGAATCAGGTCAAAACGTAGTTCAGCCTAAGGTTCACTCGAGTATTTACCTCACCTTTTACGCTCTAACTTTTGCCTAGAACCGCCCATTCGGGTTTTCGGTCTAGCGAGCTTTCAAACATTGCATTTACTTTTGCCTAGACCTCCTTCATAGGTTCTTGGTCTAGCAGGCTGCTCTAACTTTTGCTTGGAACTGCCCACCCTTGGGGTTTTCAGCCCAACGAGCTTCTCTCAGGGAAAAGGCTTTTGAATTGATCCATGCTGACCAAGGTATTTGAATTTATTGCCGTTGAGGTCAAAGAAATGGCTGCACCCCCAGATGAAATGGATGCAAGGTCCAAAGTGCTTCAGTTGACATGCCTTGCTCGAGGCCACTTTTGAACTTTCTAATTTGTGCTTGGCGGAATGCTGTTCCTACAAATTTGAGGATGGTATGAGGTGCTGGACCTTCTGAGCTTCTGCTTTTTGGCTTGGCATCCGGTAGCAAAGGGATTCGACGTTTCTTTATGTCAAGATCAATACCAGGCGTGTCTTTGTGAGACCATGCCAAGTCATTGATGAATTCTTCGAGCCTGTCTGACTAGACACAATGCTCCTCTGGGAACAGTTTTGAACCAATTTGAACCATTCGGAGGCCTGCCTTATCTTCCAAGTTTATTTGAAAACTACTATTTCAATTAATAGGCTGAGCATGCCTTTCGTCTTCCCTTTCGGTGAGGGAACACATTTCCTTGGGGATGATCCCATCGAAATCTATCCCTTCGTCGTCAGGGTCGACACAGTTTATTCAAAAGTCAGCAAAGTACTTAGAAGCAAGATAGTGCATAAAGAAAGCCCCTCGGGGTTGCCAAGTACAGCAGACTCAAAACTTGAAACAAAAGTTACGACGTGGAGGGCCAAGAGGCACAACCTCCGACTCAGAGCTAGACTTAGACAAATGCAAATGACTCTGTGTCAAACTCAGACAAAACGCCAATGCAAACTAGACGTGGTTTGAAAATGCAATATTTAAAAAGCTACCCATAGCTTCCACAAAAAGAGGTAGGATCCAGCGGGCATCAAGCCCAAGCAACAGCACTTCAGCTTCCTCAGCTTTTTTAACCAAACCTACTCGATGCTCCCATGAATAATGGACCTCAGCCGGTCAATCTCCTCCTTTGCAAGCCCCTCATCACTGTCAATCCAGGTGTTGGCAGAGAAAGTCTCAATTGCCCAACCTACAGCCATTATGTTAACCTCCGGTGCAAATGGGATGGATACGACTGGTTTGGGTTGGCTTTGTGGGACGATATAGTGGCTAGGGTTGAATATAGTGGAGCTAGGGTTAATTTGAGTGGAGATGATAGATATCTGACCTACCAGAGGGTCAGAGTTGTGTTGAGGCAAGGAGTTGGAAATGACGTTAGGCTTTGGTGGAACATGAACCGTGCCATTGTCAATGAGATCTTGAATCTCATGTCGAAGACGATAGCATGCGTCAGTGGGATGGCCAGGCATTTGGTGGAAGGCACAGAAGAGGTGAGGTTTGTAACCAGAAGGTAGGACTTTTGGCGGAGAAGTTGGGGTCAAAGGTTTGAGATGCCCAGACTTGACGAGTTTTTCCATTTCTGCGGATAGAGGTGCCTCAAAGGCAGAGAAACTTCGAGGTTGGGTTCGGGCCCGGTAGCTTTGGGCGTTTTGAACCTGATTGACGTCAGCTGTATGGTTGCGGGAAGCAGCAGCGTTGTCCCCACTTGTAGCTGTATTGGAGTAGTTGCTGTTACCAAACAGTGTGCTACTGTTTCCAGAGTAAGCCCTCGGCTTAGCTTTTTGTGAGGAAAACTCTCCCCTAGACAAAATTCCACTCTGTAGTGCATCTTCAATGGCCAGGCCAGAGTCGAAGAAGGTTTCAAAGTTAGCAGATGCTTGAACCAACACGAGGTGCTTGGCGAAGTCAGGTTGAAGATTGCGGGAGATGATACGAAGTTGATCCCTCTCGCTCGGGCGCTCAGTCATCAATGCAGCTTTGGCTCTCCACCTCTTAACAAAATCCGCAAAGGACTCATTTGCTTCCATTCTGGTGGACTCTAACTCACGAGTAGTCATCTTGAGCTGAGAGTTATAATTGTACTGTGCAATAAAGGCAGCCCCAATATCCTCCCAAGTTCTTCTTTTAGAGATGTCGAGCGACATGAACCAATGGAATGCAGGCCCAAAGAGAGTTTGAGGGAAAAGCTGAGACATGGCCTCACTTTCTACACCCAACAACTTCATTGCAGCATGGTAGCCAAAGAGATGAGTCTTGGGATCACTACTTCCGTCAAACTTAACCAAGTCAGGCATCTTGAATTTGTCAGGAAGCCTAGCATTAGGGTACAAGCAAAGACGATCCAGGTCAATTCCCCCTGCACTGATCTTCCCGAATTTTGAAACAGCTTCTTCCAGTTTAGCCATCTTGGCCATAAGAGCAGCTATGTCAGGATTTTGAACAGGCCTAACAACAGCGGGGTTTGGATTTGGAGTAGGCACACGAGCTTTTCTAGGGTTGGGCTGAACAATGAGACGCCCTGCATGGTTTGGATCCTCGACAAAGACATGTTCTGCATGAACATCCTCATCGTCCTCGCCTTCCTCTTCAACTGCTGATGGAAGACGAGTGTTGATAAGGTCATTCAAACGGGAGATGGAGGCATCAGTCTGAGTGGTTCTCTGTTGCATAGCAGTGATACTGTTCTGGAGGTTCATGAGCATGGTTTCCAGAGTGAGCGGTTGCGGCTGATCTGCCATCGCAGGTTTTTCAATGGAGCTTGATGAAGAAGCTGAAGATGGGGAAGCCAGCGGGGTGACTTTTTGCAATATCGATGGCGAACCCGACTGCAGGGTGGCCAATAATGAACTTGGAGAAGCCTCCGTTGTGATTGACAGGGAATCTAGCCTAACAAGCCTTTGAACTGGATGCTGAAGACGTTCCCAAGTAGGTTTGGCTCTTCCTTTCGGTACTCTCTTGTTCGGTGCAATGGTTCCAAACTAGACAGTAAAGTAATTGAAAGCTCAGTGACGTTCCTGCAACAATTAGAATGCAATGTAAACGACATCGTCGGTGTCCTCCTAGACTTTACAACTACAGACGAGTCTGTCTCATGATGTTTGGACGCTGCCAAAATCCTCGGAAATCTTTTCTAGGGTGTATCCTTTAAATAGATCGACTAACACTAAGAGATGTCAAAACAGTCTAAGCCTTTGACTATTCCGTTCTCGAAGTTTCAACTTTGGAGTCCGGAACAACTCAGTATTGATGACATGGCACCTTAACTTTGAACGCCGCGGTGTATAGTGACTTCGCACTTCAACCTGGGTAGTGCCAGTGACACGGCATCACTACTTTTGTTGTTCCATATTTTCGGTTGAAACTTCAATCAGGCATGTGCCAAGGACTTAAAAAGGTTTGATTTCCCAAAGTCTTGTTAATCTAAGGACTTTGAAAATTAGCAACGTGCACCATCGAGATGCATGACTCTTCATCGGGTCATGACAGCGTCCTAATAGGCATAAGACAGACTCGAAAGAGAGACAACCTAGAAGCCGCCCTAAACATGCTGCTACGCAAAACAGTATGTATGTACAAAAACAGAGACGAGTTTGCCTCACGAATTTCAGACGTTGCCAGAATCCTCAGAATTCTTTTCGGCCATGTGTCCCTGAGTAGGTCGTCAGATCCTAAAAGATGTCAAAATAGACTAAATCTTCGACTAGTCCCATTTGAAGGTTCAACTTTGAATTTGGAACAACTCGGTGGTGATGACATGGCACCTTAACCTTGAACACGGCGGTGTATAGTGACTTCGCACTTCAACCTGGGTGGTGCCAGTGACACGGCATCACTACTTTTGTTGTTCCATATTTTCGGTTGAATTCTTAACCGGGCATGAGCCAAGGATGTAGTAAATTTTGATTTCTCAAAGTCTCATGGAGCTAAGGACTTCGCGATTGATAACGAACATTCGACAGAATGAACGACTCCTCATCGGGTCCAACAACGTCTTAGACTGCGCAAGACAAACTCGAAAGAAAGAACCACTCTAAGCATGCTCCTATGCAAAATAATGTATGTACAGTACATGCGATAGGGAAAGCAGTAACACGTAGACAGTACATGGGGGTTAGATGCAAGTAATCTTACCCTGTAGGTACCTGTCCTAGTTTGGAGAGTTCTAGTGCTTTGTATATGCAAAGGCTGGTTTTGGCTTGTAACAGGTTCCTCGGACTAGAGCCAAAGATATACCTCCCGCTGCCCGCGTAACCGCAGAGCAACAGTCGAACGGTAGAATGACTCATCATCGTCGAAGGTTATTAGTCATTCGAGGTCCCCGGGCTCCAGTAAACCGTGCCGGATTGCCAAAATGATCCAACGAGGCTTATCCCACATCGATGCATATGAAGAATGCTAAAAATTGATTAATGGAATAGAATCGCAAATTCGCAAATGCCTTTTTCAAATTTGGCTCTCTCTATTGATCAACACTTAGAAGAAACTACACAAGAGAACAATCGAAAAAGCCCCAGGCAGGATGGCCGGACACGAGGTCCTGTTAAATCACCAATCCTTTCTTTAGCAGCGCGAAGCTCACTATTTTGACAGGCTTTTATGGGATTGTTCTCAAGCGTATTAAATTCTAAGTATAGACCAATATTGATTCGATCCCCAGCAGAGTCGCCACTGTGGGCAAATGCGATTTTGCCCCATCTTTCTCTCTCCTCGGTGAAGGGATTCCGTTCCCCACCCTTTTGAGAAAGGAGAGATGCTGCCGGTTCGCGGGAGCGCTTTTGAAGCTGGACGACAAGCGCTCGCGAAAATACAGAGTCGCCACTCGGGTTTGAAGGTCCGACACCCAAGGAACCGTATTTCGAAGCACTTGCCGCGCTGTTTGATTTGAAAAAGTTAAGGAACCAGTCCGTCATAACCATATCTGGGTTCGGGAGCCAGGTTACGAGAGGGGAAGGGTTTTATGGCACCCCTCTCGCCCAATCCGGAGATCGGTCTCTACTTAGGCATTTGCGAAAGATGTTTGTTTGCGATTCTGTTTGATTAATCAGTTTTTAGCCAATTAGGGCGGGGGGAACAGTTAAAGGGGATTAAAACTGTAACACGTTTGCAGCATGTGATGATGGCATGGATGAACAGTTAGTATAGGATGAGAACAGACTGCTGTGGGAGTTTAAACAAACTGGGAGGCCCCTGTTTTGGAGTCACGTGCGCAGGAAGAAACCAACATGCACTGAACAAGTCACTACATGTTGTTTACTCCTGCGCGCACAACTCCAAGACACGCGCGCGCCGGTGAGCTCAAACCCACAGCTCTTATTCTCAAACTCTCTGGGCTCTGGAAGGACCAGTGCACACCCAGGACAAACCACGCAGTTTATAGGCAGCATAATATACAGTTTAAAGGCTTAAAAGCCCTAGAAATTGACAAAACACCCCATAAACAGTGTGGGGACAAAATAACAGCCTAAATCCAAGTTACCCATGCAAGGCCATTCACTGGTCAGAGGCAAACCATCGCGCGATGAAGTGAGTCCAGCGCGCGATGGTGCGCCCTGGCGCAGGATGGTTGCGCCCTGGCGCGGACAGACCAGTGCTTGGTTCACATTTTCTGGGTTCTGGGACAGATCCAGAATTATCCCAGGGGTATTCCACAATCAGCAGAAATGAATATTTAACTATAGCTAACAAATCTAACAAAGGAAAGCCGTAAACTGGTTTTTAATATGCTTGCAGTGATCTATACGTAAATAAAGCACAAAACAGCAAGACACCAATCCACACGAGAACCGTCGCGCGATGATCGAAATCGTCGCGCGAGAGAGTGGCTCCATTGCGCGCTGGTTCTTGCCATGACGGTTTTTGAAACCTCGCCAGCTTTAGGACCAGAACTGGTATTGATTACCAGCCTTGGCCCTGCCAGCCCCCCTCAGGGATCAGAACAGAAACAGAACAAAGGTAAGCTATACCTTTGGCTTCGGGTTTGAAAGAGTATTTGAGCTTTGAATTGAGGTTGAGGTTGTTTGAGGTGTTTTAGTTGAAGAAGAACAAGCTATGCTCTTTATTGTGCTTAGGGTGTAAGCCTTTGAATGCCAATTTTTGTTCACACTTTGAAAGAGAACAAATGGGGGTATATATAGGGAAAGGGGGTGAATCTGGTTGGAAACAGAGGAGTTCAGGCAGTCCACGAGGCCTGGCTGAGGTTGCATTGGTGGCCAACTGTCCTCCTTCAGAAAGGTCGGTGGTAGGTTGGACCATCGCGCGACGGAGTGAGTCTGTCGCGCGATGGTGCGCCCTGGCGCACTGTCGCGCGATGGAGTGACTCTGGCGCGCGATGGTGCGCCCGGGCGCGGGATGGATGCGCCCTGGCGCGGACCGGCAAGGTTTTTGGTTTTTGAAGTAGCTTAGGCTAGGTTAGGTTCAAGGGTTTTGCAAACGCTCAAAGCTCAAACACGCTATCATTCCCGGGGTGTTCTTGATCCATTTCATCATCGGGGAATCAAAAACCGTAAGTAAACTAATCTGGAAGCCCAGATTGGGGTGTCTACAGCCACTTTGTGGTTTTCACAACCCACGCAATGGGCTACCAAGTCCGGCCACATTACGAGTTTTCATTCACACAACGGGCTACCAAGTCCGGCCACGTTGCGGTTTTTCACAATCCACACGATGGGCTACCAAGTCCGGCCACATCGCGATTTCAAAACACATTTCTCTTGTTAAACACACCCTAGGTGCCATGTTTCTAACTTCCTCGGTTTTCGTGTCACGTTGTCATGCAAGACTCTGCGTGTAAGACTTTTCATACAATCATGCATTCAATCAAAGCCTTGAAATAGTACAACAAGATCATCTAAGCTACATAGCAAAACAACACACATCATGTATTTCCAACTTTTTATTTACGATCAAAGTAACTTCCAAACAACATGCGATTTATACAATACATAGAATTAAGGTGAAAAACTACTTTATACTTGGAAAAGTAGGTAAGGATAACTACCTTGATCCGAAACTAGTCGGGGCCGAATAAGCTAGTCGGAAAAATTCTACGGGTGGTGAATCTGGACCGAACTTCGGACGGCAGTAACTCGGTCAATCTTTGGCCGAATATGATCGTTCTTGGGTTGAAATCGAAGTTCTTGAAGTGCTCTACAACTTCCGTGAAGGAAGTTAATCCTAGAAACGACCTTAGGTTGGAGAAAAATGGGGGTAAAGCAAAAGACAGTAAGCTGTCTGGAATTTGGAATCCGAGATTTTACTGAATTTCGGATGCCAATAACTTGGTCATTTCTTAATTGATTGGGGTGGTTCTTGGATCTAATTTCAAGGTCTCGAAGTTCTCTACAACTTTCCTGAAGGAAGTTGGTTCTAAAAACTACTCTAAAAAGGAGAAAAATGAGGATTTCCGAAGGGCAGTAGGCTGCCAGGAACTGGAATCCGAGATTTCTAGAGAGAAGGAAGAGCAAATGCTTTGAGGTTTGAGTTCAAGCTTTGGAATGGCCTTCTATTTATAGGCAAAGCCTTGGCCCTCTCCTCTCTCTCTCTAAGTCTCACTTGACACATGGCATGAATCTTGGAAGATCAAAGGCAAATCCCTAGGCTTGCATGGCTATTTTTGTACTAGATTTGATTCTTGGATCAATTGAATGGTGGAGATGGGAATTGTACAAGATCTAAGGGTTCAAACAAATCAAAGAAGTACATGGAGGTTAATGGAGAGTTAGTTACTTAGTTAGGAAGAAAGATATACCAAGATATGAAGTACAAAGAAAATCAAGGTGAGTACAACTAACTCTCCTTCTTCCTTCCTTCCTCTTTCTCTCTCTCTCTCTCCGGCCTCTCTCTCCTCTCTCTCTCTCTCTCTCTCTCCCAAGTACATATATATATATACATACAATGTACAAGAATAATAAAGTAATAAGTACTTTTGTACCAAGAGATCAAGGAGTTGAAAGACTAAGATTTTTCCCAATAAACTAAGCAATTAGCACATGGTACTTAAGGCAATATTTTAACCAAATAATGTACTAATGTATCTAGGTAGTTCAAAACCCCAATTTTAAATACATAAAGAGTACTTAGAGAATCCTAGGGACATTAAGTCTACTAAGTACTACATAATAAAATATTTGTACTTTGGCACATGGAAATAAATAAAAAGACTAGATTAATCCATCCATGTACTAGGTGAAAGATTTAACCTTTTACCCAATGGATAATAACCACCCTAACTTTTATTATCCAATGGATAATAGTTGCTAGGGAGATTATATAAGAAAATAATCCAAAAAGGTACTTTAAAGTTAATCAAAAAGTTACTTTTTATTTTAATATTCTTAGTACTTTACCCAAGTATACAATTAATATAAACAAATGGGGTTCTATTATCCAATGGATAATAGTTTCCCTAACATTTATTGTCCAATGGACAAAGATTAAAACCAAAATAATTAAAAGAAAAAGAATATTCAATTCTTAGTCTAGGGTTCAAAAGGGTCAAAAGTTTCAATGAGGGGCAAAACAGTCATTTTGCGGTTAGGAAAAAGTAACTAGGTGGCTTGCTAGCTCGGTTTCTCCAACCGGATGGTTAGAAGCTAACTAGGCTAAAGTGCAAAGAAATCAAATTTGAAGGGGCGAAAACGTAATTATGACAAACTTTGGAAATTAAAAGCAATTACAATAAAATTCAAATTTTTAACGACCAAAAATCAGGGGTCGTTACACATCGCTTGGGTACCAAAGTAATATGAAAAATATAAGCGTGAAGGCATCCTCACTTCAATAGTTAGCTTTTGGGGTTGAGTTCTATTCAAGACCATGTAACGTGTGTAAATTGGAGTTTTTGATAGTGGGTGCGTTAATAGTTACTCCCTCCGTCCCTTTTTTTAGAGTCCAGTATTCTATTTTGGACTGTCCCTTAGTAAGTATCCATTTTGTAAAGTTAGTGGATAAAAGGTTGGTGAATTTTCTATTTTGCCCCTAAAAGTAGGTTCTATTTTGAAAAGTTGGTGAGTAAAAATGTAATGATGATGTTTCCATAGAGGGTAAGGAGAGAAAGTGGAGGTAAAAGTTGATGTGAAAAGTGTAATAATGATGTCTTTTTAATAAGTTAAAAGAGTTAATTCCGGGTTGGTCCTAATATTGGATTCCATAGCTCACCAAGTCCTATGGGGTAAAAGTGCAATGCTCACTAAGTCCTGTGGATGTAATTTTACTTCTTTACCCCACTTTAAATAGCAACAAATGAACATAGCCCATCATTTAAGGTTTTAAATGAATGCAGCCCACCCCCCCACCACGCCACCACCACAATGACCACCACCACGGCCGCTGCCACTGCGCCACCACCACCACGCTGCCACAACCACCGCCACCACCACTACAACGCCGCCGCCACCACCACCATAATGCCGCCACCACAACCACCACCATCACCACTACACCGCCACCACAAAAATCTCCACCACACCGCCGCCACCGCCGCCGCCACCACTACCGCGCCACCGCCACCACCACAACGCCGCCACCACAATGACCACCACCCCCACCATACCACCACCACGCCACCCTCACCGCCCCCACCCCCCGCCGCCACCACTGCTACCGCCACGCCACTACCACCACCACCGCCACCATCACGCCACCACCACCACCATTCCACCACCACCGCCGCCGCCGCCACCACAATTACCACCACTAGAACGCCGCCACCATAACCACCACCATCACCACTACGCCGCCACCACAACAAAAATCATCACCACGTTGTCGCTACCGCCGCCGCCACCACCACAATTAACAGTATTAATTTTTATTTTTGTCTAAATTAACAGTATTAATTTTCATATAAATTCACACCATAATTAATAGTGTTAATTAACAGCTGGCCCATATAACCTCCTACACCCCCACTCCACCACCACCACCACGATTAATAGTGTTAAATTTTGTCTAAATTTATAATTAACAGTGTTAATTTTCATTTAAATTTACACCACAATTAACAATGTTAATTTTCATTGTCTTCATTTCTTAGCCAATTATCATTAAGACTCTTTGGGACGCGCGAAAATCGCATCCGATCGTGCTCCAGATAGAATTTAACATTGTTAATCGTGGTGGATTAACACTGTTAATTGGGGTGTGAATTTAGACAAAAATTAACACTGTTAATTGGGGTGTGAATTTAGACGAAAATTAACACTGTTAATTGTGGCGGATTAACACTGTTAATCCAGGTATTAACATTGTTAATTGGGGTGTGAATTTAGACGAAAATTAACACTGTTAATTGTGGCGGATTAACACTGTTAATCCAGGTATTAACATTGTTAATTGGGGTGTGAATTTAGACAAAAATTAACACTGTTAATTGTGGTGGTGGCGGCGGCGAGGTGGTGGTGGTAACGGTGGCGGCGTTGTGGTGGTGATGGTGGCGGTGGGGGTGATGACGTGGTGGTGGTGGTGGCGGCGGCGGCGACGTGGTGGTGGTGGTGGCAGGGTGGTGGTGGTGGTGGTAGTGGTGGGGGTGGTGGCGGCGGCGTTGTGGTGGTGGTGGTGGCGGCGGCGGCATGGTGGCGGTGGTGGTGACGTAGTGGTGTTGGTGGTGGTGGCAGAGTGGTGGTGGCAGAGTGGTAGGGGTGGTGGCGGCGGCGGCGGCGTTGTGATGGTGGTGGTGGCGACGTGGTGATGGTGTGGTGATGGTGGTTGGATCATCTCGATCGTCTCTCAAATCACCTTTTTTTTTTTGCGAGGGGTATTTTTGTCAACAAAATAATGAAGAGGATCTACTGGACTATGGGCTCTTTGGACGGGACCTAGTGGGCTATTCTTCACCCAGACAGGACCGGCTAGGAAATTACTCAAGTTAAAATTACGAAGCAGGACACTTAAAAAAGATGGAGGGAGTATTTGTGAGTGTGTTCTTCCTACACTTTCTATCTAATTGAGTGGAAGTTTGTAGCTTTGAAAATCAGAGAGTACGAGTGTTTTGGGTGAACTGTTATTTGTGAGTGCTCAATTTGTGTGGGACATGAATACTTGGAGGTATTCGTGCGCTTGCGACAATGGGTGTTTGTGTGCTTCTATGTGGGTGCGTGTTTGCAACCAATTATCAATAGTAAGGATCGAACTTGAAGTCACTGATTTACAAGTTTTAATGATTTGATCAATGCCTTGTAGCATTTTGAGCTTTTCAGACTTTTCTTTGTATTTTTTACTGGATTTACTTTCCTGATACTCTATTTATTGGTATTGCAGACAATTCATTTTTGAAATATGTTTGATAGTGGGAACTCTGGTGGTTAAGTTGTAGGCATATATAGAGGGATCATTCTACCACAACCAACAGGTCATTATTTAGTTGATTCTTTTCAGTATTGTATTTTCATACTGTTATGTCACCCTGGATATTAGTTGGTTTGAACAAATTCTAGCTTTTGTTTTATTCGTGACGGTGTAAAGAATTTTCTATAACAAGGAGTGTGGTCCAATGTTGCTGGATTGGCGCTACCATCTTGGATCTTAGCATGGATGTTCACTTATAAGCTTTCACACTTGACAGGCATATGTCACTTGTATCTAAGGTGCTAAATAACTTATTGAGACACCAAAAGTTGAGGCTACAGGATATGCTATTTCAACCCGAAGTCAGTAGTCATCGAGGTTGGTTGGAAGTATCGGGTCTAGCATTTGCAGCATGGTTGAGTGCTGCTCCAACAAATCTCTCAATTTTCTTACGAGCAAGTTCGAGTTGCAAAGTAATTTTTGTCCTTTGTTATTTATTTTTCCTACGCTCACTTTTTGGTTTACAATTTCTCTAATGTGCAAATGTCTACATGTTTATTTGTTGCTATTGGTGTCAGCAACAAAGATTGACGAGGAAGGTGAGCACATAGAACTATGTGCCTTTAATTTTAATCACTATTTTGTGGCTTTGTGTGACTGGACTCTACTAATCAACTATTCTCCTATATGATTATGTTTTTCGCATTGCACTACACATATGCTAATCTAAAACGTGTTTTCACAACCAAAGTTTGGTATGGGTCATATAGAATGCGTGGTAAGTTAAGTACATAACATTTGCTAATTGTGTTAGGTACTTGTCACGACCTCGATTTTCAACGTAAATAAATAATACAATTTAACATAAGATCCTCACATAACATACATATAACCCAAAAGAGTTCCCACCTGTTTAAATTTACAAACAAGTCCCCATAGTTACAGAAACACAACCTTGGCACCACGGCCAAAATTAACTTAGTTACAAGTACAACCAACTCAAATTAATATAACTTTCTAGTCAAAAGGAGCTTAGGAATATTTAGTTACAAACCCATCTTTACAAAAGCAAGTCAATTACGAAAGATGATTAAGTAACTAAAACCAGGTTAGCTCCCAAAAATCTTCATGTACACGCACGCCGTCACATGCAGTCTATAGTCCAACGTTCGAACCTGAAAAGAAGGATTTTGTTGAGCTACACTAGCCTAGTAGGAAAATCTTTACCAAATTTATATGCGAATAAGATGGTTAGTGCAAACGAAGGGATTATGGAAATACAATCCGATAGATGATAACCAAACAGTTTGCAAATGGACCCTTAATGAAATCGTATGCATGAAACCTACGATGCTAACCCCTCTGATAATCCCAACTCGACGTGCTAACCCAAAACTTCACCATCGGCATTTCCACCACTTGCGTTACCGGAATAACACCATAAGGATTACCGTGTTACCACCACTTGCGTCACGGTGATCCCCAATGACTCGGGTTACCGTATTACAACCACTTGCGTTACGAAACCCTCTAAGTCTCTGTATTACCACCACTTGCGTTACGGGACTTCCTAAACCAACCTTCGACCCAAAATCAACTATTTCCTCATATAACATACAAGCTATGACTCCCCATGAACCCATTCATAGATGGAACACCCTACATTATGCCAAAGTCATCACAAATGCACCATGAATGATCACACGATACCAACAATCTATAGAAAGTACATTACAACGTTTAACTAAGTCAATTCCTATCCGGTTATTGCTAACGGAAGACCAACGGACCATGGAGTACATCGAACCGTCATAGGAAGTCAATTAGACAAGATTGAGATAGTTTAGGAGGTGTTCAAAAGGGTTTAGAAGTGATTGGAGGCCAAAACAATCAACGGAGAAGCAAAAGGTGCAAAACTGGAGATAAGCTCACTGTATCGATACGCGCTTAATCCGTATCGATACGGAATCAACTGTCCAAAAAGATAAGCTTACTGTATCGATACGGCCCTTAATCCGTATCGATACCACGGGGCTTCGGGTAGAACTTTCAGCAGATTTTCTGACATGCTCAAGAACCAAAATCCAACAATCAAGGGCACGATTTTACACCAAATCAATGTATAAACATATAAAAGAAGTAAAGAAGTCCCTACCTCGCAATAATGGTCGAGATTCAAGCGTTTTTGAACGAGCCCTAGCTTTTTGAACTTCGAAACTTCGATTTAAACTTGACCCGAGGATCTCCGAGCTCAAGAACGCGATTGCAAGGCTGGAGGGAGGTTGTTTCTTGAAGATTTTGGGAGATGGAGTGGAGTTTTGGGTGAGAAGTGAGGAGAGAGAGAGAGAGCCGGTGGAGAGAGGGAGAGAACGGATGAGAGAGAGAGGAGGGGAGATTTTTGATCTCCTACATCTAACACACACCCTTATATACCCACATATCTTCATATCACACACACACCCCCTCAACTCTCTATTCTTTCACTTTAGCCCTCAATCCAAAATATCCACCAATTAATCCATATTATCTCAATTAGGCATTTAATAATTAATTTCAATAATTAAATAAATTACGGATCTCTACAATCTATCCTCCTTAAAGAAATTTCGTCCCGAAATTTTCAACGCAAGTCTATTAAGATTATGCATCAAACATACATGCTCATGCCATAACATATATCATCAAACAATAAGCTAACAATCAAAAGATTATAGTTTCAAAACTCACATTGATTAGCTCAAAAACAAATGCGGGTACTTTTCTCTCACTTCATCTTCCGTTTCCCACGTTGACTCTTCTTTCCCGAGATGACTCCATAAGACTCGCACTAACGGAATAGTCTTACCCCTTAAGCGTTGCTCGCGCGAATCTAGGATACGTATCGGCTCCTCCCCATAAGATGCATCGGCTTCTAACTCTAACTCGGACCACTCTAGAACGTGTGACGGATCCGGCTCATACTTACGTAACATCGATACATGGAACACATCATGAACATTTGATAATCTTGGTGGTAATGCCAACCGATACGCTACTTCCCCTATCTTCTCGATAATGTCAAATGGCCCAATAAAACGTGGAGAAAGCTTGCCCCTCTGCCCAAAACGAGATAGTCCCCGACGTGGTGATACCTTTAGAAACACGTGATCCCCCACTTCAAATGATAACGGTCGGCGACGACGATCAGCATAACTCTTTTGTCTACTTTGTGCGGTTAACAACCATTGGCGAATCACTTTGACTTGCTCGGTAGTCCTTCTTTGTGCTTCAAAAAGACGTTTACGAATCGCTTTCATGCTCTCGGAAGTTTCTTGGATCAATTCCGGCCCAATTAACGTAGCCTCGCCCAACTCGGTCCAACAAACGGGTGATCGACACGGTCTCCCATATAAAGCTTCATACGGCGCCATCTCGATGCTAGATTGGTAGCTATTGTTATACGCGAATTCAACTAACGGTAGGTGATCTTCCCAATTACCCCGAAAATCCATAACGCAAGCCCGAAGCATATCTTCTAAAATTTGGATCGTTCTCTCGGATTGTCCATCTGTTTGAGGATGATACGTGGTACTAAATAAGAGATTGGTGCCAAGAGCGGCCTGTAAACTCTGCCAAAAGCGTGCGGTAAATCTTGGATCTCGATCCGATACGATAGAAACGGGGATACCATGAAGACGGATAATCTCGCGAATATATAAACGGCTAAGCGCATCAATCGAATCCGTAACTTGAATCGGTAAGAAATGAGCTGATTTAGTCAATCGATCGACTATCACCCAAATGGCATCGTGGCCCCTCGGCGATTTCGGCAAACCGGTAACGAAATCCATAGTCACGTTCTCCCATTTCCACTCAGCCACTGGTAATGGTTGCAACTCCCCCGCTGGTCGTTGATGCTCGGCTTTGACTTGTTGGCACGTAAGACATTTAGACACGAAGACGACGACATCTCTCTTCATTCCCGGCCACCAAAACTGTCTACGCAAGTCATGGTACATTTTCGTTCCTCCCGGATGCACGGCTAAAGGTGAGTGATGAAATTCCCTCAAGATTTCCTCCCGACACGAAATGGGTACGAACAATTTCCCTTGGTATCGTAAACCTTGATCGGCGTGAATCACCCACCCCTCTCGAGCTTTCCCGCTAAGAAACTTAGTACGAAACTCGTCCGCTTCTTCATCTTGTTGTTGGGCCTCAATCACTCGAGTCGACAAGGTTGATTGGACGGTTAGATTGCACAAAGTGACTCCATCACAAATCTCTTCGAAATGTAGCGCATATGAGCCTAAGTCGTTCACCGTTTTCCACTCATGGATGGCCAAACTCGCAAGTCGCATCGATTTCCTACTTAGCGCGTCCGCTACCACGTTCGCCTTTCCCGGATGATATTGCAATTCAAAATCGTAGTCCTCTAAGTGTTCCATCCATCGGCGTTGCCGTAAGTTAAGCTCCTTTTGAGAGAACAAGTATTTGAGACTCTTCTGATCGGAAAAGACTTCGAATTTCTCACCGTAAAGGTAATGACGCCAACTTTTCAAAGCAAAAACGATGGCCGCAAGCTCTAAGTCATGGGTAGGGTAGTTTCGCTCATGAGTTTTTAGTTGCCGCGATCCATACACCACCACTCGCCCCAATTGCATCAAGACGCACCCCAATCCCTCTTTCGAAGCGTCACAATACACGGAATAACCAACTCCCCGTTCGGGCACAACTAAAACCGGCGCGGTAGTCAATCTTTTCTTCAATTCTAGAAAAGCCACCTCACACGCGTCACTCCAAACAAAACGGGTCCCTTTACGAGTCAATTTAGTCAATGGAACCGCCAGACGAGAAAAATCGAGCACAAAACGACGATAATACCCCGCCAAGCCCAAGAAGCTACGTATCTCGAACACATTCTTCGGTTGCTGCCAATTCATCACAGACTCTATCTTTCCCGGATCAACGGATACCCCATCCTTCGATACAACGTGACCCAAAAACTTGACTTCGGTCAACCAAAATTCACACTTACTAAGCTTGGCATACAAACGGTGCTCTCTCAAAAGTTCAAGAACGATAGAAAGGTGAGATTGATGTTCTTCCTCTGAAGATGAGTAGATGAGAATATCGTCTACGAAAACAACTACGAAACGATCGAGATAAGCACGAAAGATGCGGTTCATCAAATCCATGAAAGTTGCCGGTGCATTCGTTAAACCAAAGGGCATAACAACAAACTCATAGTGGCCATATCGAGTACGAAAAGTAGTTTTAGGAATGTCTTCCCTCCGAACCCTCAACTGGTGATAACCGGACCTCAAATCAATCTTAGAAAAACAAGTGGCGCCTCGAAGTTGATCAAACAAGTCGTCGATTCTAGGCATAGGGTACTTATTCTTAATGGTGACACGATTTAATTTACGGTAATCGATACACAAGCGAAGCAACCCATCTTTCTTTTGAGCGAACAAAGCCGGTGCTCCCCACGGTGATGTACTCGGACGGATAAACCCTAAATCCTCCAAGTCTTGCAACTGGATCTTCAATTCTCTCAATTCGGCAGGTGCAAAACGATAAGGAGGTATGGAAGTAGGAGCGGTACCGGGAAACAGATCAATAGAAAACTCGATTTCCCTCTCAGGTGGTAAACCAGGTAACTCCGTCGGAAACACATCCGGAAAATCACAAACGACAAGAGGTAACTCCCCACGCGCGGATACGTCCTCATCTAAGGCCAAACTCGCTAACAGAGCATACACCGACTCACGCTCCCGAGACTCACACAGATATGGTTCTATCGGTTCCCGACGCTCCCCGAAGAATTCGAAACAAGAACCCCCAGGTGGACAAATACGGACCCGACGCTTGTAGCAATCTATAGTAGCATGAAACGTCGACAGCCAATCCATTCCCAAAATAAGGTCGAATCCCGACATATTGAGCACGATAAAATCAAAGGTAAAACGGCGATCTCGAATAATAAACTCACAATCTTGACAAATGCGATCTAACGGCGACCTACCTCCTACCGGTGTGTCGACAAACAGTGGAGGACTAATACTTTTGATTTCCAACCCCAAAGCACAAGCAATAGGTGCAGCAATGAAAGAATGCGATGCTCCTGAATCAAATAACACTCTAGCAAAGGAATTAAACAAGAGAAATGTACCCCTCACAACCGAAGTGTCCGGGGCCTGAGAAGTGACAGGAGGTGGTGGAGGTGGAATAGCGGAAGTGATAGCAAATGCCCTCCCCTGAGTTGTCTGGCCCTGAACGTGTCCACCCCGATGACCAGATCCCTGAGACGGTGTAGACGAACTAGCTCCTCCCTCAGCCTGAGACCTTTGAACTGAAGTGTTCTGACGAAAGTGAGACTGCTGCTGCCTCTGATTACCCCGAAATGACTGCCGGCCAAAACCCTGTCCACCTCTCGGCTGCTGCACCGATCCCGACTCACTACGAGCCCCATCCCCACGTGGACAATTTCTTGCAAAGTGACCAGGCTTCCCACAAGTAAAGCACGTATTCAACAATCGCGGGCATTGGGCGCGAATGTGCCCCGACTGACCACACTCGTGACATACGATCGAAGGTCTATTAGAAACTCCCCGAGTCCCAAACGAAGATGGAGGTGGAGGCCTAAAGTTTGACGGACCCTGTGAAGCTGACGATTGATCTCGTTGTCTCTTTCTTCCTTGACTACCGAAACTCCCTGATGAAGAACTCATACCTCCCGCTGGTTGTCTCGGTTCCCAAACCTTAGTGTTTTTGGGTGCCTCCCTCGGTGTCTCAATGCTCCTCGCACATTCAACGACTTCGGAGAACCTCCCTTTGCGTTGTGCCATGACAAACTTCTTCACCGTATCGTGCAAGCCCCTTTCAAATCGCCTACATTTCCTCTCTTCGGTAGCTACTAACTCCGGCGCGAAACGGGACAAGGATTGAAACTTTAAGGCATATTCCGACACAGTCATATCCCCTTGCTCTAGCCTTTCAAACTCATCTCTCAATTGGTCACGACTCGTTTCCGGAAAGTATTGCTCCTCGAAGAGCACCTCGAATTCGGCCCAGGTTAGGTTCTCAACATCTGGCTCATTTGCTTGAGCCACGGTTCTCATTGCTCTTCTCGCATCCTTTCGCGATTCTAGCACCGACTCCCACCACTCATTCGCTTCCCCAATTAGCTGAACGGCTACGATATTGACTCGCAAGTCATCCTCCGTAATCTGAAGAGCTCTAAAGAGTTTTCGGATTTGGGCTAGCCAATGATCGGCCACAAGAGGGTCACTACTCGACCCATCGAAGGTAGGTGGATTTCTTCGGCTAAACTCCCTCATTGCTATCATAGCCCGACTGTCGGCGCTTTCCCTTGGAGCAGGGTTCAAAATGTTTGCAGCTGCAAGAGCTGCAACGAAATCCCTAGCAAAAGGGTTTTGAACGACCGGGACTTCTTCTCCCCGACCGTGTTCGGTCCCTTCCCTCGGATTCCCACTCAGATTTTCCCCATGGCGGCTAACCTCATCCTCAACCAACGCTTCTCGGCCACGACCACGGCCACGACCAAGACCGCGACCACGGCCACGACCACCCCTACTTTTGGCTTCGCCCGTCCTAGCACGCGTTCTCGGAGGCATCTAGCTACAAGTTATAAGAAGATAAGGTTTATCAATCATAACAATATCTAATGAGGTCAAAACCTCCAACTATCGCAACACAGGTCAAAGCCACTCTACGGTACTGAAATGCAATGTCACATAAGCCAAGTAATGTCAATGCACACAAGCACACATGTGATATTTCAAAAGGCGTGACTTTTGAACCCATGAGACTAAAAGTCTCCCCACGGTCTCAAAGTATTCAAACCTAGACGCTCTGATACCAATTTGTCACGACCTCGATTTTCAACGTAAATAAATAATACAATTTAACATAAGATCCTCACATAACATACATATAACCCAAAAGAGTTCCCACCTGTTTAAATTTACAAACAAGTCCCCATAGTTACAGAAACACAACCTTGGCACCACGGCCAAAATTAACTTAGTTACAAGTACAACCAACTCAAATTAATACAACTTTCTAGTCAAAAGGAGCTTAGGAATATTTAGTTACAAACCCATCTTTACAAAAGCAAGTCAATTACGAAAGATGATTAAGTAACTAAAACCAGGTTAGCTCCCAAAAATCTTCATGTACACGCACGCCGTCACATGCAGTCTATAGTCCAACGTTCGAACCTGAAAAGAAGGATTTTGTTGAGCTACACTAGCCCAGTAGGAAAATCTTTACCAAATTTATATGCGAATAAGATGGTTAGTGCAAACGAAGGGATTATGGAAATACAATCCGATAGATGATAACCAAACAGTTTGCAAATGGACCCTTAATGAAATCGTATGCATGAAACCTACGATGCTAACCCCTCTGATAATCCCAACTCGACGTGCTAACCCAAAACTTCACCATCGGCATTTCCACCACTTGCGTTACCGGAATAACACCATAAGGATTACCGTGTTACCACCACTTGCGTCACGGTGATCCCCAATGACTCGGGTTACCGTATTACCACCACTTGCGTTACGAAACCCTCTAAGTCTCCGTATTACCACCACTTGCGTTACGGGACTTCCTAAACCAACCTTCGACCCAAAATCAACTATTTCCTCATATAACATACAAGCTATGACTCCCCATGAACCCATTCATAGATGGAACACCCTACATTATGCCAAAGTCATCACAAATGCACCATGAATGATCACACGATACCAACAATCTATAGAAAGTACATTACAACGTTTAACTAAGTCAATTCCTATCCGGTTATTGCTAACGGAAGACCGACGGACCATGGAGTACATCGAACCGTCATAGGAAGTCAATTAGACAAGATTGAGATAGTTTAGGAGGTGTTCAAAAGGGTTTAGAAGTGATTGGAGGCCAAAACAATCAACGGAGAAGCAAAAGGTGCAAAACTGGAGATAAGCTCACTGTATCGATACGCGCTTAATCCGTATCGATACGGAATCAACTGTCCAAAAAGATAAGCTTACTGTATCGATACGGCCCTTAATCCGTATCGATACCACGGGGCTTCGGGTAGAACTTTCAGCAGATTTTCTGACATGCTCAAGAACCAAAATCCAACAATCAAGGGCACGATTTTACACCAAATCAATGTATAAACATATAAAAGAAGTAAAGAAGTCCCTACCTCGCAATAATGGTCGAGATTCAAGCGTTTTTGAACGAGCCCTAGCTTTTTGAACTTCGAAACTTCGATTTAAACTTGACCCGAGGATCTCCGAGCTCAAGAACGCGATTGCAAGGCTGGAGGGAGGTTGTTTCTTGAAGATTTTGGGAGATGGAGTGGAGTTTTGGGTGAGAAGTGAGAAGAGAGAGAGAGAGCCGGTGGAGAGAGGGAGAGAACGGATGAGAGAGAGAGGAGGGGAGATTTTTGATCTCCTACATCTAACACACACCCTTATATACCCACATATCTTCATATCACACACACACCCCCTCAACTCTCTATTCTTTCACTCTAGCCCTCAATCCAAAATATCTACCAATTAATCCATATTATCTCAATTAGGCATTTAATAATTAATTTCAATAATTAAATAAATTACGGATCTCTACAGTACTAGTCAACTTTGTTGCATTTGAAGTCACATTGAACCATGAATTGGTTTTAGAACTTCAAAAGATCTTATTTTATCGAACTTTCAAAAGATCTTACTACCTGAAAAATATCATTTTACATGCTTGTGCTTTATCAAGTAACTATTTTCACTTTTACATGTATTAGTACAAGTTGTGAGCATTTATGGGGTGTTAAAGCAAATTTGTTAAGGAATAAATGTGGATGACTTGAATTATTCGTTTTTTTATTCTATGATTTTAGGTTATGTTTGACACTATTTATGGTCACAGTTTCTTGCAACCTATTGTCACGCCCCAAATCCGGGAGCATGACCGGCCGTGTACCATGAAGCAATCATGGGACACGAAGCCTAATTAAAAATATTTTGGCAACTTTAAACAAATAAAAGAAAAACTGGATATTTTATTACAATAAAATGTACGACATCAAACCAACATTTTTCTTAAGCAAATGGCACAATAGCTCATATAAATAAAGTGCGGAAGCTAATAAATAAAATGCGGAAGCTTTTTGACCATAGAAAATAAATAAAGATGCAGACGCCCTAGAGGTCCAAACACAAAGTCCCGACAACGCCACAGAGTCCGCTATAATGCTCCATGAACTAACCTGAAAAATAATATGGAATAAATCCGTCAGCTGACGAGCTCAGTGAGTAGTTAAGCATGCTAAGGGTGATAATAAAAAGTGGAATACTTTTGAACGAACGATAATGAGGTTTCCAAAGAAGTGGTTTCAAATTAATAAGGGAGATAGATAGTTCAACAAATATTATCAACAAACCAAATACTGAACAAAGGGATCAACATCTCAACAAATAATATCCATAAGATGAATAATGGATTAACGAATAGCAACAACAATAATCAAATCACCACAATAATTATACCAAACAATGAGTCCAAGAATATCCGAACGATGAACGACGAACAACGATAACAGAAGTCTAAATCGGAGTGGGAACCATATCTTCCAATTACCAAGTACCAAATGCCAAATAATTTCTCAGGGCTTCGCCCGTTGGATCCAACACCGTATTTAGAGTCACCACAGGATGGCGCCTGGGACCTTTTCCCTAAACCAATCCGAAATAGGGTCACAGGTATTTCACAAGTCTTTTCCCTATCCGTTGAGCACTAGAGTCACAGGGTATTTCACAAGTCTTTTCCCTAGCGGCCAAAGTCACCACGATATCTCACGGGTCTTTTCCTTGGACTTAAATAAATATAAACATAGTCCATGGTCCCAAACATAAATAGAACAACGGCGAGCTGGAGTCACCTGACCAGCCAGGACTATTCCCCGTGTCGTTGTATAGTCACAATAATATCATTGAGTCAATAAATCGACGACAATAAAAGTAAGGGCAATCGATCAATCACAAATATTCTCAATTAACCTTGTATGCCAAAGGGTACGTCAATTGTCAATAATTATGAGAGCAACGAATAAGAATAATTATCATCAGATCACAACCAATAACGAACTGTCAAGAATAATCGATAGGCTCAAGAGGATTCCAAGAAAGGGATCACATGCTTAACCACTCACCTCGATTGAACGGTAGATCGCAAAATACAATGTTCACGTTCTCTGCTAATCTGAATCAAAAGAGTATATACACCATCACCATAAGTATTTACCCGTCACGTTCTAGTGCTTACATCCATACCAGTAGTAATTTAATAACTAACCTTACAACTACGACCATCAATTTGCCTTGCCACATGCCAACCTTAGTACCCCACCGAAACGAATCAAAACCCAAACTAGAAGTATAATATAGCTAATGAAATATATATATATATATATATATCCAATACAAAGAAGAGAAAAAGACAAGGCGAAGATTATTACGTAGGGACTTCTCGGCAATCTTCTCGACAGTCCACTGCTCCGATCGAACTCCACCGTTGACTCTCTCTCTCTCTCTCTCTCTCTCTCTCTCTCTCTCTCTCTCTCTCTCTCTCTCTCTCTCTCTCTCTGCCGCACACACTCTCAAACGTTGAAATAATATATCCTAGTTCTCAATATATATGAAAGGATAACGGGCCCTCTCTTCATTAATTAAATACACTCTCACTAACTAGCCTGGCCCGAGTTTAAAAGTTAAATCCAAACCAAGTAAAACTAACCGGCCCAAAAATATAACATGCACACACAAATAAAAATATGTATAAGTTATTTGAGATTAGAAGAATTTTCAAAATAAGTGCAGTTTATAATAATCAATATTTTTTTTATTATAAAGAAGTTTGAAAAAGAAAATTGAAAGAATTAAATATCTGTGTAAAAAAAATATTTCTTTTTTTTTTTTATAGAAAAAGCGGGATGTCACACCTATGTTCGAAACTGGATTTTTTTTTTTGCATATGTATGTCAGCTTTGTATTCATTTTAGTTGCAACTAATGCAAAACTATACTAATTTGAAGGGAGAGAACAAGTTGGTGTTTGCCTCTTATCGAACCCATATTAGGTTTTCTCCATAATGCTTGTTGTTAGAAGGCGCAACAACGACACAGAAAGATGATCGAAAATTGTAAAGCTAAAGCATGTAAGCCTTCTCTGTTCTTGTATCATAAATAATTTTTGAAGAAGTGTTTGTAGATATTGATACTAATTCTGAAATAGCAACAAAACAAGTATTTTGAGGTGGCTTTGCTAATTTTTGAAAGATTTAGAAATACCCATATGAATTATTCTAATGTTTTCTAGGTCTTCTCTTTATTAGTTCTAGGGGAGTTCGAAAAAAAAGGGAGTTCAAAATGAGGAGGGAAAAGTACAAATGATTCAAGATCATTTATGAACACTATAAAGTAAGCAGGAGAACCTGCTTATTGGTCAAAACTTCTAAATATAAACACTACTTTAGCTCATTGTAAAAATATTCATCATTTTGTGTTTTGACAGAAAAAGTATCGTCTTTACATGTGTGTTGATCAAGATTCCGTTTGTTCTCTTTTTGATTTTATGTTTTAGGCTAAAAAGGATTTCTAACCCGTTGTTTGGTTTTAGGTCTGTCGAAGGGCACTCTAAGGGCCAGCCCTGAAGTGAAGCCGAAGGTGCTGCAAAAATCGGGGTCCCATTGTCCGTATAATACAATGCATATAATTTTTTTTGCCGTACAAAACGAGAGTAGTTCTAGCCAAGTAGTGCGTGCAACCTAGTTAAAACTTGGTCTCCTCGGTTCGAAACCCAAGAGCTTTGTTTTTGGCACTTTTTTTCCGTTCTTGTTTTCCTGTTGGATCTTGGTGTAGACAATGTACGACTCTTACATCTAGTATATGATAAACATAAACAACTTACGACTCTTACACCTCAAATCTTTTCCGCACCATAATGTTTTGATAAGTTCTTTTTTGTATGTTTTAACTTTGAATATCAAATTCACAATAAAACAGAATTTGCTAAAATTAAACCAAAATAATTTAGGGTTAAATACCGGGACACCCCTCAAACTATTCCAGTTTGTCTCGCTACCCCCTAATAGAATTTTGCCTACAACCAGACCCCTTCATTAAAGTTTCCATTTGGAGGACCTAACTCCATTGGACAAAATGAATAAAAAGACCATTTTACCTTATGTAAATATACCCACAGCCCCATTCATTTCACACTTCTCTCTCTCTCTCTCTCTCTCTCTCAATTCAAATCCCCAGAACCATCAACGCCACCCCACCCCAATCGACTAACCTTCTTCCCCTTTTTCATCATCTGCTTCGGACGTCTTGAGGTGGTTCTAGAGATAAACATCGACCTGCTCCCTTATGAATGCCTTCTTCTCCAACAAATCGATCCCAAAATCCTCCCCCAACTTCCGGCGCACTGTACCCATTGTCGTCGTAGTCAGGTCAGAGGTGCGCGGGAACTCGTGCAGCCTGCTGACCAGCTCCGCGTCGCTTACCATTTTTCTTCGGCGTCGTTTCCTACTTCCGTTTTTCGACGGAGAGGCTTGATAGGGGAGAGGTTTGTAGGGTTTTGAAATGGCGATTTTGGGGCTGTGGAGTGGGATTTTGTCAAGGGCAAAGGGGTGTAGATGTGTCTGGCAAGGGAGGGTATTTGTGAAAATTGATGTAAAGGTGGTGTTTTGGGAAAGATGTCATTTGTTTGTTGAGGCATTTGGTGGTGGCGGGCGGTGGTGGTCGGGTAGAGGTGCAGAGAAGGTGGAGGTGGAGAGAGACTGAAATTGGAATTAGAAGAGATGGTGACGGTGGGTTTGGTGGTGTGTGGTAGTTGGGAAGAGGAGTTCTTGTGGCAGCCATGGATGACGACGACGACGGTGGTCGTGGATGGCAATGGGCCTACGGCAATGAAGGACGTGGTGGTGGTGGCCGGTGGGCGGAGGTTGTGGCATATTTTAGTGTTCGGGTTTCATAGAGAAGGAGAGGGAGTACCAGGGACAATAAGGGGAGGGCAAAATTGGAACATTTTCTCACATGTCAAAAAAATTAGGGCAAAATTCTAACAGTTTTGGACAGAACACTGACGGAAGGGGTCTATGGGACAAAAAAACGTTTCTCAAGGGGGTGGCCGTAGGCAAAATTCTATGAGGGGGTGAGCGAGACAAACATGAATAGTTCGAAAGGTGTCCCGGTATTTAACCCAATAATTTATCATCACTCACCAAATATTAATAAAAAATGTTTAAATAACTGCTGGAGAAAACACATGTTTGACCAATACTTCATTATTTTTTATTCATATTCTTCATAATGCTATTATTTTTTAAAAATTGTCTTAAATTACCAAGCTAAAATACCATATTTTATTTTTATACCTTAGCAACCAAAAAAAAAAACTTTTTACCTTATACTAGCTACCTATATTGATTTTTTTAGCTAAAAGGAATAACGTCAAATTTTAAAATTCGCTTTAGGCCTTTGAAATATCATGCCGGCCTTGGGCACCCTGGGAAGTATCAACATTTAACTTCTTTGGTGCTTGTTTCAGGTGAGACACTGAATGGGTTTTCTTTTGCTACCAACCAATAAACAAAGACATTTCTGTTTACTCAAGTTGATTTCTTGAATTACTTAGAAGTTAGAAGAATTAGAAGGATTCTCCAGTATGTACTTCCTTTGCACCATTTTTATTATCCATTTTTGAATTGCGTACCATTTTTTAATTGCTTATATATTTTAATTTATAATATTTTTCATAATTTTGAAAATTTTGTATTATAGAATTAATTGAGATCTATCAAATAAGATCCATATTGCATATTTTTCAAAATCCACACTAAAAGATATAGGCAAAAGACAAAAGAAACAAACAGAATAATGGACAATGAAAATCGGTTCAGTTTGGTCTCTCTTTTTCATTTTTACCACCAAATGAACTATTCGGTTTTCTTTTTTCCAAACTGACACCGATTAATTCTATCCAAAAACCTCTCGGTTCAGTTTAAGAATTATCGGTTTGGTTCGGTTGGTTTCCATGATGCAAATCAAATAAACCATAGATTAATTTAGAGAGAGAAACTGTCAAAACGGTTGCAAAAGACATAAGTACCCTTACTACATGCTACATACTACATCATACTCCCTTACTAAAAAGAACCTTTTCCTCAAGTTACGGTTGTAGTGCTATGACTTGACACGACCCTTGTAGCACATCCAATCTCAAACATCAGCTCGTTTTTGTGCACGTCCAGCACACCGCATCCATGCTTGTGTGTGTGTAAGGAATCCTCTTGGCATGTCTTGAGCAAGGCAAAGTTACATCAAAGTATTTTTTAACACATCCTCCCAAAAGGTACCTTGACTAATCACCATTTGAAGATTCAAAGATAAGGAACACGTTGTACCCAAGACTTTGTTGAGTGAAGACCATTCCCAAGGGTTCTTCAAGTTGTACTGTGAAGCCTAGTTTGGTCACCAATTCTTCACAAACTTGTATATCATGCATCGGGGCAATGTGGAAGGCAAAACTTGAAAACAATTCACACTCTTTGGCTCTATAAGGTCTTTAAGACTTTGTGGATCTTCCACAATCTCATACTTTGAATATGAATCCAATGCACTTCGATGGCTTTCTTGTACCACTTGCCCCACATCCTCAAACGCTTCGTTGTCATTAGGATACTCACCAAAGATAGGGAAATCTTCAAAATGATTCCCAAACTCTTCCTTCATTGTCAGCTCCTGACCAAACACAATATCATCCTTGCTGACCTTTTACTTTTCATTTTGTCCAGTTAATGAAGTGCAATTTGACATGGTAGACTATCCTGTTTTGCATTTAATCACACAATAACTTTTGTCTACTTAATAAATTGCAATTTCAATATACAATAATTAGTTGTTGATAGATTTGAATTTTTTTACTGCTCCTATATCTATCTAGTTGTTTTCACTTCAAGCAGAATTGGTACCTTGGTACCAAGAATTGATGGGTTATAGCCAGACAAAATTTGCCCAACATGTCTCTTCGAACCTACATTAATGTGGATGAAGTTTATAGTGCTGGATTCTAATGTTTATTCAGTTATTTTTGGTACTTGCATTACCTTTGGTGGCTATTTAAAGTCGATTTTTTACTATACTCGTAAAATATGTATTTGTTGGGCTTTGTTTAAATGTCCTCCTCGTCTCTCGGACTTGATGTTGCTGCAGAGGGTGACAGGTCTTAAATTTATGTTAGTTGCATTGTTTTTCACGATCCGGTCTGTGAGGATATTGCTGAAGCTTATTGCATCCCCGCAAGTTCATTTGCTAACAAATGTAGTTGTCTTCTTTCACACTCACCCAGTTTTTGTATCCTTCAAGATGCGTTGGAGGAACTATTGGCACTTTGCTTCTCTCCCAATGGACATAGGGAAGTTTGTTTCAAGCCTTTAGAAGTGTTGTCTAATTTTCTGTTATAGATTTACTTTGTGAATCCATGCATCTATTTTGATTTACAGCTAAATACACTGACCTCCCCTAAGGCTTCTCATAAACATGTCTTGGGGTTTTGTAGAAGTTCATATTGACAATTTTTTTTCCCTGACAATAAACACCTCAGAAGCACGGATTCAGACATTGAACATAGGCACGATGTGGCTACAGGCAAGGGACTTTGCGTCATGTAGTTGACCAACCCCTTCTATTCTGAATATAAGGAGCTTGTAGCTACTCTTTAGCCCCCTTACTCTCAAATCTGGCCCTACCTTTCCACCAAACCACCTCATCCATCAAACTACTGCATCTTGGGTACGTCAGAGCCAAAGCGATTTGTCATCGCTAGATTGGATAGCCCTCGAAAAATTAGCTCCCCCTTCCGGCGGTGATGAACCTTCGATCTTTTGTGCTCACTTCCAACTCGTATGCTTCCTCTCTGTGTTTACCATGAGTGCCTTCAATCTAGAAGAAACCTGCCACCATAGGCTAATAATTCAGCAAATTTGGATACAAGAATATTGGTTTTAGATATAATGTCTGTAAGAAGACGTGTGAATCAAAATCCATGAAAAATGTTAGCATGTAAGATTGAAAGTTCTGATGATTAGATTTCTTAGTTTCCTAAATAACATGTTGATGGAAAATGAACTCTTAGCTGCTTGTCTGTTTCATTACTTGGGTTAGCTCAAGAATCATGGTCTCTCCTTCCTTGGTTGGATATTTTGTTTTTCTGCAAAAGTGAATGCAAGAGAATTTTTGAAATCTATAAAGCAGCAAATAGTCCCACTATATGTTTCATCTTTTCTATCAAACATATTGAATATATGCTTTCCTTGCCGTCAAACGTAATGATATATGCATGGAATGTGTCGTGTATAAAATGTCACGCATTGAATGATTAGAGATAGTAATTGAGATGGGAAGGGGGAGAAGGGGAATGATCAGAGATAAGAGAAAGAGAATGTCGTTGGATTTTGTGCAAATTCATTTTGGAGATTTGAAACATGACGTGGGTTGAGGGCTGTTAATGGTAGGTGTCAAGTGAGACTAATGAGAGGTGAGTGACCAAAGTCAGAGGTGACAGGGGATAGGAATGGGGAAAATTTTGGTCCCAAAGAGGGGAGGAGAGGCGATTCTTTGGGGTATATTATCTTTTGCTTTTTTTATAGGTTCAACAAGGAGAACGCTTCCACATAGATTGACATGTGTCTCATTCATCAATTAAACTACACATCACTGATTATGTGTTCTTGACATGTGGTGGTATATTACAGGTGCATGCAGTACTAAAAGTTATTTGAGCATGAGCTACAAACTGCTAAGGCCCTTAGTTTTTGCATTTGGTGGAGACAAAATAAGAGATACCTAACCATGGTTCAGTCGAATAGTTGTAAACTAGAACCCAGTGATTTTGCCATCTCGAAGAAAACAACTGGATATTAGTAATTGTAGTTTACGTCAACTTTGTGTTAAATTACTTGAAACTTCTTGCACTCCCTATCTTCCACGGAGAGACTGGAGATGGGAAGAGATTCTTCTTTTCTATCTAAGGGTGTGGGTGATGATTTAAGTTTGATCAATACTGTCAAGCAATTGTTTTTGGAGTCAATTGATGGCCTCCGATGTGTGGGGGGCTGATTTCTTCTCCTCAATCTTGACCCTCCTGAACCGAGCGACGTGGAACCGGCCGTTAGGTACCTGCAGAACCGGAGGGGGTTGTTCCTCCGGGAAAAAGCTCCGACGATCTAGTCAGAAAAGGAGCCGGGAAGAAGTTTGGTAAGAAAATATATGCTAGGGGAGTAAAGAGTATGTAGAGAGCTGACCTCCTTCTTGGAGGAGATCTCCTTCTATTTATAGGCAAGGAAAAAGAGAGAGCAGAACGGGCAGTTTCTGTCTCCCACGTGCTCACTGATGCTCGGATGACATCACGAGTCAGGAGCATTAAATGACCGCCGCTTGTGGGGAAAAGGGGAGCCGCCCAGTCAGAATAAAGGGGGGGTCACATCAATCAGAGACGTCCCATCTTTTATCAGAGAGGATCTCCCACGTTTCTGTGGAACCTTCTAGAAGGTTCTGGATCTGTGGCCTCCGAGTGAAGTCATCGTACCCGAAGGAACGAGGAGCAACAGTTAGCGTACTTCACCGAACGAAAGAAATATGTCTACTATCGGATCCGAACAACCGGGTATCTTCCTTCGGAGCATGATCGAAGCTCGGCCGGGTCCCTCAAGACACTTTATCCTTCGGATAACGTGTACGACTGACGTATATGGATTCCTTGTGGAGCAGATGAACTGAGACAACTATCTGGTCAGGAACATCATATCAAATCCCGAGCCTTTTGAACCTCTTGGACCTTCGGATATTTCGCCCCACTACAATAGCCCCTCAACTCCTGTTTCCATAGTTGTAAAGCTTCGGAATGGAAGGAGGAGTTGAAAAATCAGTAGTGGCCGAGGAACAAACCGCCACCGAACCAGAACCGTTGACATGAACTTCCGAACGCCAGTACCATGTCAAACGTCAGAAAGATGTTGAATCGTCAGATCCGTACCTTTCATTTAATGCTTCTGCAACCGCCAGCTTCAGAAGAGGCCACGCGTCCATCCGCTATTGGATATCGATACGGCGCAGCCCGTAGGGCTCCACGTGTCAGACATCGACGGTCACATCAATCTCCCGCCCAAATCCTACGGTTGGGGGCTCGGCGATGCTTCGAATTCCGCCCTAGGTATAAGAGGCGGCGAGAGGAGAGAGAATATCACTTTTTCTCCTCCTCTCTGACGTTTGAATAGCACCGGCCGTCCCTCTCTCCAGATATTCAAGCCATCTGAAGATTTTCGACGATTTTGAAGACTTCGACCCAGATTTTTCGTTGATTTCCAGGTATCTCTGCTTTCTCACTCTCTTCATGCATCTCAGTTACCGTTTCTGGGTCATTTTTCTTGCTTTTCGCCTGGTTTTCCCGCCTGTGCACTGTAGAAAACTGTAGAACACGTTGAAGATATTCATATGTTCTTCCGAACGTAGTTGAATCTTCAACATCTGTTCTTCCGAGCACCAATAGGAATACCCTCTTTCCAGTTTTTAATCTTTTTACTCGGAACTCAGAATCTCTGCTTCGGTTAGTCGTCTCTCGGAACGATCGGTTCCCCCGGACACTCGCTTCACTGAACATAGGCACATTAGGACTTGACCATGCAATTCGCTAACGGTCCTTCCCCTTGCACTTTTGCTTATAGGTATGGCTACTTCTGCTTCGGTTTCGTCCGGGGAGTCATTTCGCTCGGTAGATAGCGCGGACTTAGGCGCTGGAGGCTCGAACCTCGCGATTTCCGACGCTATCTCCAACCTAGCTCGGCATTACCGTGTTCGGGAGAGGAACGAGGATTCTGGAGATTCTGCGGGAACTGACATCCCTGCAAGCATCACTCCTCTCCGAACGATGCCTCCAGAGAGTCAAATAATCGATCTAGAGGACGATCCCTCGGAGAGGGAGCAGGACAATCCGACGGAAGAGGCGGAAGGGGACGATGAGGCCGAAGAAACCATATCTGACAGAGATGTCGCCGAAGGTGGTGCGGCCACGGCTTCGTCGAGCCAAGCCGAGGGCGCAGACGGAGCTGTAGGACCTCCGTCCAAACCCCAAAGGAAGAAAAGGAAGATAGTCCCCCTAGACCCTGATGTCATTCCTGACCGAGCAGGAAAGGATCCATGCCCGTACTGGAAATCTTTCGAGAGCGAAGAAGGCATGAGGTCCTTCCGAAGGGACTACAAAATCTCGAACGATGTCATCGTCACACCAGTTCCTGGCCCTCGAATTAGGTTCAGTGACGAACACATCACGGTTCCACTAATGGCCATCACCGAAGGTAGCCTGAGGTTCCCAATGCATAGAGTCCTCAGGGAGGTCCTCTCTCTTTTCTCGCTCACTCCCTGCCAGCTGAGCGTCAATTCCTATAGAATCATCCATTCTATAATAAAGCTCGCCGAGCTAAAAATGTACCCACTGGAAGCCCATCACCTTTTCGAGACTTACACGATGTCTCGCAACGTGAGGTACTCGAGATACTATCTGTGTTCCCGAAGGAACATGGCAAAAATAATTCCAGAAGGGATGTACGACTCCGAGAAATGGGCCTCGGACTACGTCGAGGTTCGGGGTAATTATCAGTTTCCCCTAATGGAGTATGGGCAATTCGAAGTTGCCACACGCAGGGGCGAACCTCGTAAGAGATTTTCATTGCTTTCTTTAAGTTAAGTTGTTTCATCCATTTTAGTCCATACTTTTGTTCTTCGGATTGATGCTTCGCTTTCTGTTTTGTTCAACAGTTACGACAAGGGTTAACAAGGCGTTGTCGAGAGCTGCGAGGAATTGCAAGCTCGCTGCCACCCTTCCCACCATCCCCTGGGAAGAGAGAGACGCCCCTACAATCCTCCAGTACACAGCAGCATACGGGGGCAGGATCCGAAGGAAGGAGGCTGACAAAGGGGAGGACAAATCCGAAGATCTGCCCAAAGAGCGTCCTCCGAGCGTAGACAGGCCACTCCGAGGGCTTATCCGCGAACCTACCGAAGACACCACACCTGAAGGGGAAGAGAACCTGCCTCCACGAAGCATGAAGGATTTGCTTCAGAAGAAGCTGGAGGCGGCTGAAAAAGGCAAGGCCAAGGGCCTTTGGAAAAAACCCGGAGCACCAGAGGCCACGAGCTCTGGACCGAGCAAAAAGGTGCCTCCCCCCTCAACTCAGAAACGTGCTACTCCTCCTGCTCCTCTAGCACCGAAGGATGCCCCGGCTAGCAAAAAACAAAAAACGGTGCAGACGGAGGCCAAAGGCGGAGCATCCGAGGCGGCCAAGTGGAAGGGAACAACCGAAGAGAATATTCCATGGGCACCGAGCTTCGTCACACCCGACAAGAAGTAGGTCCTAAAGTCTGACAGCCTTCGGGAGGACCCTTCCCTCGCCCTGACATTACTGTCAGGGGTGGGCCTGCCCAGGGATGTCCAATCTCCCCCCTCGCTCAAAGCTGCGCTCACCGAGTATTACTACCATGCTGCGAGGGTGAGTTTCTTCGGTTCTGGTCGCTTCCATTTCTCTTTTTATTCCTTGTCTCCTTATCTAATAAATTGCTCGTGTCCTTCAGGCCTCCCAGTCCATTATGAGTGTCAACCTTCATCTCTCAGAGCACGAGAAAAAGAAGAAATTGCTGCTGCAGTCTCTACAAGTGAACAAGGATGCAGCTGATGAATACAAGAAAAGCTGGGAGGAGTCCGAGGCAGCACGCAAAGCGCTCGAGGCTCAGGTGTTCAACCTCAACGACCTGGTAAAAGGCATGCAGGATGCTGCTGAAAAAACCAGGTTGGAGGGGAAGGACGAGGGCTTGGCCGAGGGAAGAGCTCTTGGGCGGGAGGAGATGAAGGTGGAGCTGGAGAAGGAATACAGCAAGGGGTACGACAAGGGGTACTTTGAGGCCGAGGAAGCAGCAGCAGAAGAACTCGCCGAGGCCCAGGCTGAGATGCTAGAAGACCAGCATAAAGCAAGCTTCATGCTGGGCTACAACACAGGCTTTGATGACGCCGGCGTGGAGGCTGATGACGAGCGGAGACTGCTGGTTGAAGTTCCCCCTCGTAGTCAAGCCCAAGCGCCACAGGCCGAGGAGGCACAGCAACAGCCCGAGGCTGAGGAGCAGCCTGACCCTGTCGTGACGCCCGTAGGTGCGTCTACCGAAGTTGACACCACTCCAGCTCCTCTGACAGATGACCCTACTCTGCCTCTCTTCCCCACTCCAGCCCCTTGAGTTGTTGGGCGATTTGCTCTTTTTGTGTTGTTCTTTTTATTGCCTGTTTTGTTAGTTTGAACAGACTTTCGCCAGTTATGTAAGAATAGACCATTGCAAGGTTTTTGGAAATGTGATGAAATTGCAAGTACTTTTGTTCGGTTGTTGAAATATAAAGAAATTTCACAAGTATTGTTATTCGGTTTTTGGTTCGTTTATGAATTAACCGGGATGTTCGGATAAGTGCATATCTGTCTTGCAAATGTTATTGGTCACGCTCCATCATGTTTTTGTTCTGATATCTTGTTCTGTTTGGATATCTTGTTCTGTCTTCCCATAATAGCCCCCTATCTGCTAGGATTGCCGAGGGAAAGAGGCGGGAATCCAAGCAGATAGTAAATTAACAATTATCCGAGGGCACACATTGGAGGATGTCTCCCGAGCGAACGTAAGAGTGAGGGCTACGAAAGAGACGCCCAAACGAATTCGCCGAGGGCGAAGTAGAGATCGCTCGGATGAATGTGTCGAGGGCTAAGTGGATTTCACCCATACGAACACGATGCGGAGCCCAACGGCTTAAAATTGGGCTAGGTGAGATACCCAATACTTACAAAAAGAAAACACAGAAAACAAACAAGATAAGAAAAGAAGCTTCTATTATCATGGCCCAAAGGCTTACAAGGTTGAACAGAAATAACAATTGATGAAAAGTAAAAACATGAAACAACATCTAGCCATGGAACTTCCGAAGCTTCTGAGCATTCCAAGGGTTAGGTATGGGGGTACCATCCATCTCAGCTAGCTTGTAAACCCCATGGCCGATCTTCTCGATCACTCGGTAAGGACCCTCGTAGGGATCCTTAAGTTTCGTCAGTTTTTTGGCTTCCACAACCATCCGAAGAACGAGATCCCCGACGTTGAATGGCCGTGACCGAACGTTCTTGTTGTAGCTTCGAGCAACTTCCTGTTGATACGCAGCGTGCCGAAGGTTAGCATTATCGCGAAGTTCTTCGGCAAAGTCCAATTCAGAACCCACGAGAGCATCGTTAGCTACTGGGTTGAAATTTTCCGTACGGGCTGTAGGAATCAACGTGGATAGAGGGAGGACGGCCTCCATGCCGTAGGCCATGGAAAACGGGGTACGTCCCGTGGAACGCCGAGGCGTAGTACGATAGGCCCACAAGACATGAGGGAGTTCCTCAACCCACAATCCGAGCTTCCTGTCCAAACGACGCTTTAGCCCCCGAGTGACGGTTTTATTGGATGCTTCGGCTTGACCATTGCCCTGCGGATATGCGACCGAAGAATTCTGGATCGTGATCTTTCGTCGCTTGTAGAACACTTTGAGGGCAGCAGCCACGAATTGTGAGCCGTTGTCCGAAAGAATGGCATATGGAACACCGAACCTCGAAATGATGTGCTTCCATATGAACCGTTCCACGTCACCTGCAGTCGTCTTCACCATTGCCTTGGCTTCGACCCACTTAGTGAACAAGTCCGTGGCAGTCAACAAATTCTCAAAACCTCCAGGAGCCTTAGGCAATTTGCCCACAATGTCGAAAGCCCATACTGCAAAAGGCCAAGGACTTGTGATCATCTTCAGTGGGAATGCTGGTTGGTGAATGAGCGAAGCTTGCTTCTGACACCGAACGCAGCGCTTTACATAGTCTTCGGATTGTTTCACCATCTTCGGCCACCAGTACCCTTGAGTCAAAGCTCGATGTGCCATACTTCGTCCACCTGAATGAGCCCCACAACTACCCGAGTGTAACTCATCCAGGATGCCGTCCACTTGGGACTCAAACACCACTTTCAAATCTGGGCCCGTGAAAGTTCTTCGGTAGAGACTTCCATTGGGGTCTAAAAAGTAATTAGCAGCATGGCATCGTATCTTGTGGGCTTCCTTTTTGTCTGCAGGCAGCGTTTGATTCTGAAGATACAACACAATGGGATCCAATTGGCTGGTGCCGAACGATATGGCTGCAACCGGTGGGTCAGAGGGTTCGAAGCTCGGAGTGTTGATTTCGTCAAACACTATTGTGCGACTGCCCGAGGCTCGATACACCGAAGCGAGGCCTGCAAGGGCGTCAGCATGAGCATTATGCTCCCGAGCGATCCACTCAATTTCCACCCGTCCGAATTGTTTCAGAAGAACCAAAACGTGGCTTACATAGGCGTTCATTCGTTCATCCTTGGCCTGATAGTCATCATTCAAGTGTCCCACAATCAGCCGAGAGTCACAGAATACATGAACAGAATCCGCACCAAGCCGAAGGGCAACTTGTAACCCAGCAATTAAGGCTTCATACTCGGCTTCGTTATTTGTCGCTCGATAACCGATTGAGACGACATGCTCGTGCACGGTTCCCTCGGGCGATACAAGAACTACTCCAGCCCCAGCCCCATGGATGTTTGACGCTCCATCTACAGTCATCCGCCAAGCATCTCCAGAAAATAAGCTCCATTCATGAGCAGGACACTTTTGGCCGAGCGTAAACCTCGTGCGTCGTGCGTCGGCTGGCTGTTGGATCCATTCCATGTGGGACTTGGTCGCAGCTATCCGAGCTTCGGTCTCCGCTAAAGTCAAGGCGTTAGCTTCATCTTGCAAGCCTGGAGTAAGCTCGGCGAAGAAGTCGGCTAACGCTTGCCCCTTGATCGCCGTCCGAGGTTCAAACTGGATGTCGTAATTAGCCAAGTCTTGAGAGAACTTGAGAATCCGACTCGAGGAATCCGTCTTCCGAAGCACCGCCTTGAGAGGAAACTCAGTAAGGACCACGATCCTATGGCATTGGAAGTAAGGCAAAAGGCTCGTTTTAGACGAAACGAGGGCCAATGCCAACTTCTCCATAGGCAGATACCTAGTCTGAGAATCCGTCATCGTCTTGCTTGAGTAAAAAATTGGCTGGTGCTCTGTCCCTTCTTTCCGAACAAGCACTGAACTGGTGGCGTGATCTGAGACGGCGAGGTAAAGATACAGATCTTCATCAGGTTGTGGCTTGACGACGAGAGGAGCATAGGATAAGTATTCTTTCAGTGATTGCAGAGCCTGCTCACATTCCTCGGTCCACACAAATCTTCGGCGGCTGGTTTTGATAGCTTGAAAGAACGGTCGACAGAGATCTCCCGAGCGTCGTATAAACCGATTCAACGCCGCAACCATTCCGGTAAGACGTTGCACTTCCCTAATAGTCGTTGGAGCTCGAAGGTTTTGCACAGCTGTGAGTTGCGTCGGATCAGCTTCAATGCCTCGGCGACTAACAATGTAACCAAGGAATTTTCCAGAGCTGACTCCGAACGCACACTTCTCAGCATTGAGTCGCAGCTTTCGTTTCTTCAGGACGGAGAAAACCTCTCCAAGGTCCCGAAGATGGTCCCGAGCGAATTTGCTCTTGCATACTAAATCATCGATATAAGCCTCCAGAATTCGTCCGAGCATCCCAGGGAACATGGACGTTATTGTTCGTTGAAAGGTAGCCCCGGCGTTCTTCAAACCGAACGGAACAACATTGTAGCAAAAGACGCCCCGAGGCGAGATGAAGGCTGTCTTTTCCTGATCGTCTTTTGCAAGGGCGATCTGGTGGTACCCTCGGTAGGCGTCCATAAAACTTAACCGCTCACACCTCGCAGTTGCGTCCACCATTTGCTCGATCCGAGGGAGGGGAAACCTATCCATCGGGCAAGCATCATTGAGGTTCGTGTAGTCCACACAAACCCTCAGCTTTCCATTTTTCTTCGGAACCACAACAGGGTTAGCCAACCAAGTGGGGTAAAGTATTTCTCGTATTGCCGCTGCCTCCAACAATTGATCCACCTCTGCCATCACAGCATCAACATGAAGGGCAGAGGAACGCCGAAGCTTCTGCACCACAGGCTTTCTATTCGGGTCGACGTTCAGAGAATGGGTCGCAAACGAGGGATCTACGCCTGGCATCTCCTGCGGGGTCCAAGCAAATACCTCAATGTGTCGCAGAAGGAAGTCGAACATCTCATTCCGCTCTTCCTCGGTCAGAGAACTGCCGACGAGAAAGTACCGGGTGCCATCTTCCGAGATAGGCATGCGAATGAGTTCCTCGGAAGACCTTTGCTCGGCCGGAAGTCCAACATCTTCAAGTACGTCTATTTCCCCACTCTCCACACACTGCACTTCCAAGCAGCTCTGTTTCGTCGTGACTGTGCTGATACAGCATTTCTTGGATTGCACTTGATCTCCTCGGAGGCTTTCCAGTCTTCCGTTCCACCCGATGAATTTGACGATTTGATGGTAGGTTGATGCCACAGCTTGCATCCCGTGTAGCCATGCTCGACCGAGGATGACGTTATAGGGGCTAGGAGAGCTAACCACTATGAATTCGACGTCAATCACTCGGGAACCGGCTCTCACAAGGAGGTTAATCATACCGAGTGGCCAAACCGGGGCGCCCGTTAAAACCGACGAGCGGTGCTGTTGCTGGCCGAAGCTGATTCGGGGACAAGCCGAGACTCTTGAAAGTAGAATAAAACATCACATCCGCCGAGCTTCCCTGATCAACCAACACCCGTTGAACGGTGGATTTGTCAATGATTACCGTAACAACAAGGGCATCGGTATGTGGCATCTGAACTCCCTTCAAATCTTCGGACGTAAAAGTAATTGGGCCGTCACGATTTGGATCTTCAAATTTCCTCTTGGCCGAAGTACCGACGTTGCAAATTGACAAGGCGGCGACGACCGTATTGATCTCCGTCTGTAGCTCGGATATACGTTCACCCGAAGCCACCCCCTGAATTACACTGACATTACCACCGAGCAATGGCGGCGGGGGCGGAAGTGAACTTTTCCGA
This sequence comes from Rhododendron mucronatum var. ripense, assembly GCA_019656295.1. Taxonomy (NCBI): domain Eukaryota; kingdom Viridiplantae; phylum Streptophyta; class Magnoliopsida; order Ericales; family Ericaceae; genus Rhododendron; species Rhododendron mucronatum. The sequence continues at coordinate 1,888,933 of BPLT01000087.1, read as the reverse complement.
GTGTCGATCCAGGGGTTGAGATGTCCAGCCGCGGCAAGCTCTTCCAAGTACCTTTTAAATGGCTGGCACTTGGTCGTGTAATGCCCTCGCTCCTTGTGGTATGAGCACATCCCCGGTCCCTGGCCAGCTGTGCCGAGGAGTCCCGTAGGCCAAGAGAAAAATGGGAGCGTTCCGATAACAGAGAGAAGCTTGTAGATGGGCTCCGTGAATGTGGTTTGCTCGGCAACGTACTCATCTGGCCTTGGTTCCCGCTTCTGTTGCACCACGTGCTGTTGGTGCTGCGGGGGTCGATTTCGGTTGTTCGGCTGATTTACCCTCGGCGTCTGTCCGACGTTGGCCACTTGCTTTCGAGCCGCAGGATGAGCCTTAACCGTTTCCGCTGCCTTCGGAACATGACGTTCGGCCATTGCTTCCTCATGTACGCAGTCCTTCTCGATAATGGTCATCAGTTCCCCCATACTCTTAGGTGGATTTCTCGAGAGATCCCGAAACATGGCTGAATTTGGATCCAGGCCGTTCATAAACGATTCAGCAGCTACGCCCTGATCACAGTCAGGAATAAGATTGTATACCTCCCAATATCGCTCGGTATAGAGCCGAAGAGTTTCTCCCGAGGTTCTCCTCATATTCACCAGCATGGAGAGAGTCTTCGGTTGGACGTTGCTGGTTACAAACCTCTTCGTGAATTCCAACTCAAGCTCGTTGAAACAGGTGATGGACTTTGGTTTCAACTGATTGTACCAGAGCATGATTGGCTCACTTAACAAGAGGGGGAAGATTTTGCACATAAGTGCGTCAGAGAAGTTGTGGAGGCTCATCATTTGGCGAAAGCGGCAGACGAACGCGACTGCGTCCTCTTTGGCTTCGTATCGCTTGAGCTTCGGCATGACGAACCGCTCCGGTGGTCGCTCTTGCTGTATAGCGTCTACGAAGGGGGACGCTTTCGCCTTCCCGAGCTTCGAATTGTCTTCCGGTACGGGGCTCGGTTGGACTACTGTAGGTGGCAAGTTTTGACGAGGCTCGGGCGTCCTCCGTCGTTCATGATGGGGCCGACGAGGATGTTCGGTACGGTATCCTCGTCGTTCTCCCTGTTCCTTCATTTGCTCAAGGGCCCGCTTGGACCCTTCTGGCCGAGCTTGTGGAATCTCCCGAGGATCAGCCACCGGTTGGTATACTGTCGGAAGTCCAGTGAATTGGTCGTAAAGGGTGATGGTGTTAGCTCTTTCCGAACGTCCTTCCTGACTTGGAATCATAAGACGACTTCGTGACCCTTCCGTTAGCCGTCCGTCACGGCGACACTCGGAATCTTGATATGGCGATACGGATCATTCGGGGAATTCATCACGGTAGCTCCGCCGAGGTGAATCATTCAGATTCATGGGCTGTTTTTCCTTTCTGATATCCGAGTGATGTCTGGACGGGCGACGCCCTTGGCCCGATGCTTCCGCTCGGTGCGTTCCTGCGGTGGAGTGTGTTGCCGAAGAACGAGTGCTCTCCGTTCGGGCAAGACTCTCCAGCCGTGGACGCGAGCCCGTTTCTTGTGGCCGAGCGATGGGTTCTAGACGCTCGAAGACGGTTCGTCTCTCGGGTACTGCTGGCTCTGTAGGTCGGTTATGGTGGGACCGCCTGCTTCTTTTTCGGCGTCTCGCCGGTTGACTAGGTCCAGCTTGAGCGATAGCAACAGGGGTGACAAGTTGGTTACCGTCCCGCTCTTCTAAACGTTGTTGTAGCATGGCTATGACCGCTGCTTGGCATTTTTGCTCTGCCAGGGCAACATCCAGCTCTGTTGGTGGAAATGAAAGCCGTCGAGAGACCGACTGATGCGGGAGTGTTGTGTTTTTGTGTTCATGGTTGATGGATCCATACCCGGACAACCCCAGAGTGAAGTTTTCCGGGCCAGGAGGTGGGATGTGTTGAGCCATAAGAAGGTGAGGGTGTGGGTGAATCGGACTGAAATAGCGTCGAGATGGGGGTAGAAATCAGGTCCACGATGCTAGGTTAAATCCGTCCCCAGCAGAGTCGCCAATTGTGGGGGGCTGATTTCTTCTCCTCAATCTTGACCCTCCTGAACCGAGCGACGTGGAACCGGCCGTCAGGTACCTTCAGAACCGGAAGGGGTTGTTCCTCCGGGAAAAAGCTCCGACGATCTAGTCAGAAAAGGAGCCGGGAAGAAGTTTGGTAAGAAAATATATGCTAGGGGAGTAAAGAGTATGTAGAGAGCTGACCTCCTTCTTGGAGGAGATCTCCTTCTATTTATAGGCAAGGAAAGAGAGAGAGCAGAACGGGCAGTTTCTGTCTCCCACGTGCTCACTGATGCTCGGATGACGTCACGAGTCAGGAGCATTAAATGACCACCGCTTGTGGGGAAAAGGGGAGCCGCCCAGTCAGAATAAAGGGGGGGTCACATCAATCAGAGACGTCCCATCTTTTATCAGAGAGGATCTCCCACGTTTCTGTGGAACCTTCTAGAAGGTTCTGGATCTGTGGCCTCCGAGTGAAGTCATCGTACCCGAAGGAACGAGGAGCAACAGTTAGCGTACTTCACCGAACGAAAGAAATCTGTCTACTATCGGATCCGAACAAACGGGTATCTTCCTTCGGAGCATGATCGAAGCTCGGCCGGGTCCCTCAAGACACTTTATCCTTCGGATAACGTGTACGACTGACGTATATGGATTCCTTGTGGAGCAGATGAACTGAGACAACTATCTGGTCAGGAACATCATATCAAATCCCGAGCCTTTTGAACCTCTTGGACCTTCGGATATTTCGTCCCACTACACGATGGTTAGCATATTATCTTTGGTATTAGTTAAATGTAGCATTCTTGTCCATTTTTTGTCATGTGCATGAATAAACTTTGGCGTACACAAACTTTAGCACGTACATGTATAAAACTGAAGAAAAAGGACTATCATATTCTTTGTGGATAGTTTGGCTTTTCTTTAATTCAACTCGTATTTACAAACCTAATATAGAAGTCGATCATACTCCCTCTGAAAAGGAATTTTTTCCATGGCATTCTCTCTGTTGAATTTAATGTGCCCAGCTCTACAACGATTTCAACAAGCTAGTCTGGGATGTTACTGCAAGTGTCGTGTCCAGTGTACCTCTGCCTACTCCTGCAAAGGATCGAGTTTTGTTTGCTATTGAGAATAGCCTGCTTGCTGTAGAAGTTCTGCCAAAAGATGGGCATGCCAATTTATGTTTCCAAATATCAATTTATTCTTTGCAGTGTGCTTCTGACTTTCAATTTAGCACGAATTCTGACTTTTAATTTAGCATGATTCATAAGTGATTGAAAGTTAACTCTTTCATTTGATTGTACTTTTCTCTTGATGCAGATATCTTTCAGCCACTGGTATACTGTTTGGATGTTGACAATTCCCTTCAACTTTTTACTACTGTGTTGCTGGAACGGAGGATTTTATTTCGATCAAACAAGTAAATTCTAACTTCAGTTAGTTGGACCATTTTTCTTATTAGATCATTCACAGTTATGTCTACTTGTGCTTGTGATCTGATTTTGTCGATGGCTTCTATTGTCTTTCTTTTCGCAACCATTCTAAAATAAAGGAAAAACATCAGAAGCAACGTTCAAGGTTGCAAAGATCAAAAGCAAATTAGCTATTTTTTCCCTCTCTATTGCCATAAAGGAAATCATTAAAGTTTCCAAAGGGTGGACATTCCATGAGTTTAATGACGCCTTCTTTGTGACAACATGACAAAATTGTCACTAAATACTTAATTTTAGTGACAATATCTGAAATTGTAACAAAATAACCACTTTCTAGGACAATTTGCAATCTTAGCACTATATAGCTATTTTTAATTTTTAATAGCAATGGAGTACAAAATTTGCCACATCATTTTTGTCACTAATAACAAAGCTCAAATTTGTTGTAGTGCATGCATTTAGTAGGAGTACCAATCAAACTCAACTTTAAGACCACAGCCCCTGCCAGCATTTAGGGCCCCATAAAACTAATACAGTAAATTACGCAGGCCCCACTTTCACCCACTTTATCTTCTCTCTATTAAAGAGTCTAAGACCACACAAAGGAGTACAATCGATCATAAATGTTCCCCCAACTGTCCTCCTATACCTGTAAAACCACTTCCTTAATCAGGGATAACAAGGTAATTTACTACTCCAATACACACACAGCCCATCACACAAGCCCATCCTTTTTCAACACTTATTGGGGCTGAACCCCACAACCGAGTTGGCCACGTCGTAACTGACACGGGTCCCCTGCTGCTGTATGTTACCAATGATCGAGAGGGGCCCATCCGTCGGGGCAAACGCGAAGCACACCTTCCCGGCCGAATCCACCGGTATCATGTAATTCTCCGGTGGCAGCGTCAGCGACTTCCCTCCCGCGAACCGAAACGACACCGTCGGAATGGATACCTTCTTGAACGACGAGAGATCGTAACACGTGTCGAAGATCGCGTAGGAGCTCGAAGAAGGAAGGTTCGTCGTCAGCCGCGCGAAGGCGTCGCGCACCGCGGTATACGCCTCCGTTTTGAGCCGAGTAACGGCGGTGCCCGAGTCGACGATGATCCCTCCGCGGCCGCTCTCGTCCACCGCGAACACCGACGGCGACACCGCCACCGGCTGCCCGCCGACGCTTAAACCGGCCAGGCCGACGTAGAAGAACGTCTTGTACTTGGAGTTTCTCAGCAGCGGCGCGGTGACCGAGTCGCCCGGTCGGGCCGAGTTGAACTCGAGAGTGGAGGACGCGGCTGAGTCGCGGTTGACAAGGCAGTAAGAGAACGACGTCGCTCTCAGCTGGGACGGAAGCGAGAGGGAGCCGCCGCCCATCCCTAGCAGGCCCGCGGCGGCGGCGAACAGCCCCTCGTTGTCCCTGCCGCAGCCGATAGCGACGTTGTTAACGGTTCCGGTGTTGCCAAACGATAGCGTTTCGGTGGCAAAGTCGCCCACGGTGAAGGACCCGTCCCCGTAGGAGACCTGGTAGAGGCAGGAGTCGACTCGGCAAGCGGACACCTACAAAAAAATGAATGAATTATTTTTTCCTACAAACCACCATATAAAACAAAATACATTTATTTTTCGGTTGAAAATTTATTGGCTTAATTTAATTTATTTTATTTTTGTCGAGTTATATGATCTAACTTGTTAACAAATTTAATCAAATTACCACCGCTATAAGTGCGAGGGTTTGATTCCTCGCAGGGGTTGATACCCGAGATGTACATGGCGGGTGGGGCAGTGGCATGCTTCATTTGTCCGGAGATTTACGCTCTATGGATGGGTCCAATTAGTAGTCTGTGGGGTGATTCAAAAAAAATAAATGAACAGAATTTTCATTTACCTGGAGAGCGGTACACTGAGGGGAGCTACAGGACAGAGAGTGGTAACTGGAGGACGTAGACGGGTCGAATATCGGGTCGGACTGCTGGTAGCAGTCGAAACAGGGCTTGCATTGTATCCAGCTAACGTCACTCCCCGTGTCGATCACCATGTAGTACTGCCTCGCCGGACGTCCGACACCGACGCGGGAGAAGTACTCGCCGCTTCCCAATTTCTCGCCGGAGGTGACCGGCGTCTGGAGCGCCTCCGGCAGGAGCGACGTCTCGTTGGCGATACCCAGCTGGGGCTTGAGGTCCGACGTCTTGACGCCACTCAGGGCCAGTTCGATGTTCGCGGCGATAGATTGGACCCGGGCCGAGTCGCGGGCGAGGCGGGAGCGGGTCAGGGAGGTGTAGTCCTTGTGGTGGTGTTTGTGGAGGGAGGAACGGGGGTGGAGAGAGACGGAGAAGGAAGAAGATTGAGTGATGGAATTTTGCTGTTCTTCTTGTTGATTTCGGTTTATGGTTTGAGGATCGAAGGAGAGGACGTCGAGAGTTCGTTGAATCGAAGCTGATACGTCTAGGACGGTTGTGGTGTAGTGGATACGGGAGATGGCGGATTGAAGGTGGAGAGAGAGTGCAATGAAGAAGAGAATGGGGTGTAGGAAGCTCTTTTCCGCCATGTTAGAGTGTGTGAGAGAGAGAGTGCTGCACGGAGTGATTAGGGTTTGGGATTTTAAAGCGGGAGAGAGAGAAAAGAGAGGCAGATGGACTTCTGTTGGAGATATTATCAACTGCATCTTGCTTGACTTCGATTTCGTTACACTTGGGGTTGGGATCAATTCCTCTGGACACTCCAAATTTTCATACCCTCTATACTCTCCCCTTATGGCTATCACTCCTGAGCCGGCACTAAGAATCAAAATTGTTCATATTCATCTTGTAAAATTCGCAGTTACCTTTATTTGAAATAAAAATTAGATTCTTTAGACATTTAAAAACATATGAACAAATCACATTTTGTTTTAGACATTGAACAAACAAAGCTTTTCAGTCTGTGAAATAAAATATAATTTGTTTATACATTTTATAAATTTTCAATGAATCTGAATTCTATCCACGGACGTTGAAAATTTTGGCTTTTTATGAGATGAACAGTCTCGATCATTAATATTGGCTTAAGAGTGGAAGGCACAAGGAGAATGTGAAGGAGTATGGAGAGAGAGAGTGGAGAGGAATTGATCCGGGGCTTGTATTTTGTATGGATCAGATAGAGAAGCATAAGGATCTAATGATAATGTGTGGCTAAGAAATGATGTGGGAAAGCTGTGGAAGTAGTGAATAATCAGTTGGGCGTAAAAAACAAGAAGATATTATTATAGTAAAGGCATTAAAGTGGGAAAGGAGGCATGGTACCTACTCATAATCAATCAAAAAGGTAAGGCTACTATTCGTAACGTATTGCAGGAAAACAGTAAGCATACCGACAATAGAAAATTACTACTACATACCACAGTACTTCACCACCAGTGCTTCGGATCAGGACCCCTAACGGTTACGGTTAGGCTGGCCTTTCCAAGTTTTTTACTTCTAAAAATAAACAAAACCATCTAATTGCACAAAGAACACACTAGTAAGTTTAAGTGCTACGAGGACCTTCCTATCACACAGTTGTGATTGCTACTGACGTTGTTTTTGTAATCGGATCGCTGTGCGGATCGGAAAAGAGGGAGGGCAAACAAGTCATTAATTCAATCACATGCAGTTGAATCGGAATCAAATCACCCCATTTGGTCTAATTTTTAAAACCCTAACTACAAAGATCTTTCTATCGCATAATTGTGAACCCGTTGCAAAGTGTGTGAATTTCACAAAAGTTGATAATAAAGAGACTCCACTCCAAGAGCATTGGACAATCTTTTCAATTACACACACAAAGATGATTGGAGACCCATACGTTCAAAGAGGTTATGAAATTTAGTTAGTATGTGTATATGTATTTGTATATGTGCATGGCATTTTTCTTTTTAAATTTATAGTGGGTGTTTTGGTAGTATGATTTTACTACATAAAGCTTTGATGGAAAATTGATAATTATGGATTATGATTAAAATTTGTGGACTGTTTATAAGATGCTCCGTATGTAATAAATAATGGCTGGAATTACATGATCATCCATCATCAAATTACTACTTTAAATAATCCATGCGAGAAGTATTAAAGCCCGTAGGATTGTTTGACGATAAAACTTCGAAGATCATTGGTCCCCAACTAATCTGTATGGCCCTTGCTTAAATAACAAGGGGTATTGCAACCTCACAAAGGAGATTTCCAAACTTATGGAGTACTATTTTGGAGGCTCTCGAAGGTTTAGCCTAAGAATATTGACCATTCCCATCGCTTGCCAATGGAGTGCAATTTTGTATATTCTTCTTAAAAGAGGATGAACATTATCCTCATTTTTTTTAGTTGAAATGGTGTAGATTTTACCCCTACAATATATTTTTTGATGAGCATGACATCACTTGGTGGTGTAATCCACACCAATAACACCATTTGAACCAATAGAAAGAAAAGTAATGTTCATCCTCTTAAGTAGGGGGTGAACAAAACTCTTAACTCTTGGCGAGGAGTGCTTCGTCAATCTTTATGCAGCATCCAATTATAGAATGGCATCATATTTTGAATAGAGTTAGGAGGTATTTTGGACTACAAATTTTTTGTTTGGTCCTTATTCAATTTTTTTTTTGGCTTTGTTAGTTTTGTGCCAAACTTTCATGTATCATTAGTTAATCTCATCAAGAAGAATCGCAAAAGTAAAATTTTTGACTTTTACCCAAATTTTTTGAAAATTTCCCAAGAAAAAGCCCAAAATTTGACTTTCTGGGGTTTTTTTGGGATTTCAAAAAATACTTCTGTAAACCAATAATATATAAAAGCTTGATGCACATGCAATTAACAAATGCAAAAAAAAAAAAATTAAATAAAGACAAAATAAAAAGTCTATAATCTACTACAAAGTCTGTAATCTACAACTTGGAGTAGTGGAAACACCCCTAATATTGTTGCCTTGTCTATTCCTTTTGCAGCTCTTTTTTTGTGTTTGCTTCATCCTGCAAACTACTTATCTCATTAATTGTGAAATTCTTGCTCTTTCTTAAAAAAGAGGGTTTATGCATTTAACACAATTTGATTTTGTTACTCAAAATAAATGACAACCATTATTATTAAAACAAAGTAGATTTAGCCAATTATAATAAATGACAACCATAATTTTGAAATAAAGTAGGAGTAGTACTATATGGGAGTGTGTGACAATTGGGATCAGAATTCTCTCTGTGACAATAGAGTCTGCATTCCATGAAAATCTTCACTGGGAGAATCCTCATAGAGAATTCGGATCCGACAATTTGCTCCAACCACAAGTATCCCAAATACTTATACCAAATACTATCATATATATATAGTTTGTTGATTCCACACTCATATGTGTGTGTTCCATGTATATATCATGTGACAGAGTTTTTACAATTTTTAGTTCAAAATTGGTGTAAGTCATAAGACTCATAACCCTATACTCAAACTATGGGGTTTAGCCCCGAATCAGGTCAGTGATCATGTAGTTGCCCTCTAGGAGATGAGGTCTAGGGTTCGATTTCTTTATATGGACAAAAAGTTGGCGCTCATAAGTTTATCCTTTGGCCAAAAAAAAATTTACCATGTTTATAGAAAGTAAAAAAAAAATACCTTCTTTTAAAATTTAAAATATAACTTTTTTACCAAAGATATGGTGAGTATGTTAGATTACTACAAGGGTCATCCTTCTATCCATAATACAAAGGTGTAATCTTAAATTTATTCTCACAATTATCATATGCACTCCATATACTTTTTCAAAATAACGGTTGCCATTTACTACGAATAACTACATCAAAAAGTGTTAAATGCAAATTACCTATGGGGAGTGATTTTTACACTCCCCAAATTTTTAACTGCACTCTCAAGGCTCCGTTTGTTTCGAAGTAAAACATTTTCCTCAAAAATATTTTACCCACTTTATGGTGTTTGGCTGATACACATCAAGTAAAACATTTTCTGGTGTAAAATGTTTTACATCATCGAGCGGAAAATGTTTTACTCTCGAAATCTTGGTAAGTCAATTTTGAAAAGGGATTTGGTCACGGCTTCATGCTATCCGAAAAAATGCCTTAAGTGCGAGAATTGTACAACAGGCATTAGTTGCATTACACTCTCTCTTTCCCCGTTGGGGAATAAACCACATTGATTTGCAAAACTATAAGATTTGTGTCAAATATCGTGTTATTTGTTTTGTCCACAGAACCGGCCCCATACATACATACATATATATATATATATACATACATATATATATATATATACACACACACACACACATATATAGCGCATAATTATAAACGTTCATGAAGCGACCTATAATGGCTTTTTTTGGAATTCAAACTGATTCAATTTTTTGTTCTGAAAAATATTTTTCAAATGTCAACCAAACACCGAAAAATAAGAGTAACAAAAACAATTTCAGCAAAATTATTTTATAGGGAAAATATTTTCCATTGTAAAATGTTTCCCGCCAAAACAAGCGCAGCCTAATTTTCGCACCCTGCGAAAGTTAACAATTTGGAGAGTGCAAAAATCAACACATATTAATTTTTTCATTCTTCTTGGGAGTGCGAGACCTTACCTGTTGGTTGTTATATAAAGTTGCTCAGAACAAATGACCTTCAAAGTTCGGGTAAAAATTTGATCTTCAAAGTTATGACATCACGCAATCCCTGTTTCGCTTATTTCATCTGACATGTATTGTTTACCATGATTATTTTATGCAATCATTTTACAATCATAAATATTTGCGCAAATATTTACACAAACTCATTCTCATTCACATTCACATTGGGGCTCACATACTACACTTTCAGTGTGTGTGGGCCCCACCAAAAGATGTGAGTGTGTATAAGTGTTTGTGGTTGAATATTTATTGTATTTTATGATGAAACATTAAAAGAGATTTTAGTCAATCGCATCCTATATTGTCCATTTTCTCGATTGATCATGGAATTGAATTTAGTTCCCTACTACTAATTATGTAGTGGGCCGAATATGACGTTTCGGTCTAAGTTCAATAGGCTTGGCAAATTGTCGAGCTAAGACCTTCAACCCTGCCTAAGAAGATTGGACTCTTAGGTTTGGACACTTGGTTCAGCTTTGATAGTATTCGGACAAGAGAGGTCATTCATTCGTCAAGCTATACTGGAGGAGCAATCCTTAGCAATCTAGGGTTTGGACTGATAGGTTCGGTGGAAGCCCTAGCATGCAAGCTCATCAACGTGCACGTAACCGCCTTATTTGGAGTGACAAGTATGTCACCTGAAGCGGCTGCCTAACAAAGTAGTCATGAGCGCACATGAGGTGACTGCTCACGCAAGAGGTTGTTAACCGCCTTATCTGCTACATCATCAAAGGTGACGTCAGCTGAAGCATGCCTGCATATGCCCATAATTGGAGAGCAAGTCAGGAGACTCTATATATGTAGAGACCCGTAGTTTTCGGATATTATTTAAAAGTTTTATAAATGCTAGAAATTGAGAAAAATGTGAAATTTATTGAGTTTATTTGATTTGGGGTTAATGTGTTAGGATTGCTATTTTGAGAGAGTGCAAGTGTGATTTGTCTGTGTGTGCTAGTATATAAGTGTGTGTGTGTGTGTGTAGGAGAACAAAGTTCTCATTCCACACACACACACACACACACACACACACACTCTCTCTCTCTCTCTCTCTCTCTCTCTCTCTCTCTCTCTCTCAAAAATCCACTAAAACCATAAACCCATACAAACCCACCTCCTATTGACCTTCTATCCACGTTGTTAAGCTTGAATTTCATGGGTTTTGCTCGGAGGAGGAGGATGTAGTTGATTTTGAAGTTTTTAGAGTCTAGGGCTTGATCAATCGTTTGGGTTTCGATTGAATCACTTGAGGTAGGGATTTCTTATACTTGTTATGAGCGTTTGTGATGTTTATGTACCTGAATCGTGCTGTAGTTCATTGGATTTTATAGTTGTGTTTGTTCTTGATTTTTTGCAAATTGTGCGCTATAATACATTGGAACCTATACCTACTTTTTGAGGTACCGATACCTTGTTCTCTGGATTGCTCTCTGGATTGATTTGGTACCGATACATATGTTTTGTGGTATCGGTACCCAATGCACAGAAAACAGTTTTTAGAATGTTGAATCCCCTTTGATTGTATTGATTCCCGATCACTCTAATACATTTGTGGGCTTCCCGACTGGCGCGTGCCCTAAAGGAGTCACCACTCTGAATTTTTGAGATGGATAATCCGAGAAATCGAGAGCTCGTTTGAAAAGGCATTTGGTCTAACGAAAACGTCGAGACTTTGGGTTCGGGAGGCATGTTACGAATGGGAAAGGTTTCGTTGAAAACACCTCACTCACCCGGTAAAACCGGTCTCTACTAAACACATTCAAAAGGAAATTTTAAATATTTTTTGAAAAATCAAGCTCCTTAATAAACAAGTAAAAGGGGAAGGGACATGGGAAATATATCACGTTGACGTGCACGTGGTGCTATTTGTACAGGAATGGTAAAGATGATGCAAAAGAAAAGAACTTTTCGACAAAGAAAAACTGTCTGGATCTGAGCAAACCTCTTCATGACACATTACAATACCGCGCACGGCTTTACAATACGTCGTGCGGGGTATCTGTTCTATTATTTGGCCATCATCAGCTTCCAGAACGCCGCTCGGCATATTGTGCAGTACGCACGGGGTTTTTAACAAACATCAGACAGTGCTTTAGTCACTGGATCATTTTGGGAGGGGACCATTCCTTCAAGCCGTGAACGTAAAACAATTTTTAACGCGTTTAATCACTCAAAATGATCAAGGAAGCTTTGTTTATAAAACCAAACATGGCTTGTAGATATGGTCTTATTCTGAAAGCACTAATGACTGACACCTTAGCAACAAAAACGGGCCTGATGAAGATATAGCTATGATCCAGACAATTCGAATAGGAACTTAATGACTAGCAAAACGCCACGCACTTGATCGGACTACACCGTGCGACGCATCAAAAGGCCACACGGCGTGGTGCAAACAGCACAGTGGTTTGTTTTTGTTTTTAAAAATGGTTTTTGAGTCAGTATTCAACCAAGGGGGTTAAACTTGACTATAGAAAAGTTCCCTCAGGGATACGGATAGAGCCTATCCCAAGGAAACTAGTTTGTACCTTTTGAACTTGAGCTTGGATTAGGATGGACGGTTACGGATGAGTGCGGGTAAGACCGGTTGAGGAAAGAAGGTTGTGGGTGTGAGTAGTAGATGATATATTGGGTAGTTGAGACCTTAAAGTGAGTAAAAGGACTCACTTAAATGGTGAGGAGAAAAATGGAGGATTTTGATAAAGAAAAAGCCTAGAGAATGTTTTTAGAGTAACTTTCTCAAGACTTAGAAGTGAGGAGTGGATGTGAAAGTATGATGAGAGAGAAAGAGGATTCAGAGCCCTTTTCTCTTGAGTGGAGGGTTGTATTTATAGACAAGAGCCAAGGATTTTGAATTCAAATGGGGAAGGTATTTTCTGGGCGGGCTAGAAGTGTTTTTTCAGCTAAGCCAACTTGTAGCAGTGGCTCAAGTGGGCGTGGCCGACAGCTAACTGAGCCAGTCAGAACTTTATTCAAAATGTTGTGGGTTGACCTCATGACCTCGTGCGGCATAATGAGATTCGTTATGCCATGCAGTGTAGAGATGTGTCGTGCGGTACTAAGAGTACAGTTCTGGGCCCTTGGGTTTGTTTTGGGCTTTTGGAACTTTTGGTTTTAAGGGAGTCCTTCCCCCAAAGTCTTTACAACACTCTAAACATTGTTAAACCGGTTTAGAGTGTTTAAGGGAGTCCTTCCCCCACCGAGGTCCGGATTGGGGTGTTTACAACACTCTAAACATTGTTAAACCATCCCTAAACTTGATTACTTGGGTTCCAACGATTCACTGATTGTTCCAATCACTTTGATACTCGTTAAGCGTAAACTTAGCATCATTATAAATGGAAAATGTACCATAAGGATGTTTAGGTGTACAGTAGGTTATACGTGGTAGTCGTGAGTCTGGCTAGTGATTCGAAATGTAACATAGTAAATCATATCATTGTGATTCATCTTGTTGGGTTCTCATTTTATGAGATTCTAGTATAGGGGCAAATGGTTTGCGTGTCGTAAAGTTACTTATGAGTTTAGTACATTCTGTAGAATGTGGTGTTATACTCGAGGAAAATGTGTGAACTTATGTATTTGTTGATTTATGATATAGTTGATACGCACCCGATATTGCCATTAAGGGTGCACAAAGTCTTTACTTTAGTTTATTTACGTCATTAATTTAGTTGTTTTTACTTACTTTTGCACGTAGGGTGTGTTAGTTCCGTTTTGTAGGAAACCGTTCAATGAAAGAGTTTTAAAGCCTAAGCGCGTCAAAGACATTCAAAGGCTCAAAGATGATCAAGAACAGAGTCATCGGGACCCGAGAACAAAGAGTCAAAGATCTGGAGGTAACCCGATGGCACGAAAGGCTAAGGCAAGGACCAAAAGAATAAATGCTGGAACTAAAAGCTTCGGTAGCTGATACCAAAGCAGTAGGGGTATTGGTACCGAGTGAATCAGGACGAAGGGCTTAAGAGCTTCGGTACCGATACCATAGTTATGGAGATATCGGTACCGAGAGGGTTATTGGCACCAGCTTATTGAACGGGTACCAGTAGCGAAACCAACAAAGGTATCAGTACCGAGGGCCTTCGGAGGATAATTTTTTAGAGCATCTTTGAGAATATTTTGTACGCAAATGGGGCTTGTATAAATGGTTATGATGTCACCAAATCAAACACCTAGATATTATTGCATTTCTAGATCTAGAATAGGATTTTACTTGCTTTTTGAATTGTTCTTATCGTTCTTCATTTTTTCAACTTTAAAACTGTATTTTCTTGCCTTAGTTAATTTAGTTTTTCTATTTTCATCTTCATTAAAGTTGTAGCTACGCTTCCGATCATAATCTCTAGTTTATTTCAAGTTTTGTTGATTCAATATGTTAGATAGATTTTGTCTTGCTTTTATCTCTCTAGATATGAGTGAGTAGTCTTTTAGGGCTAGGTCATGGGATGACTAGCACCTCATGGCTTGAGTTGATATTGCTTCTCTCAGCATAAAGTTTAATTTTTGGTTCGAAAATCGATGTTTAGTTCGGGTCTATTTATCAAATTGCTAAGGTGTTAACCTCCTTGATCATGTGTTGGCAAGAACTTGCTACTTGCCACACATGATGCTTGGAGCTCTGTCGCTCGAGGCATTTGCCAAATGAATTCTAGTGCTCGCTTCGTAATTGAACCATATATCTTTCAGGTTGAGAACCTTAGTTGTGTATCTCAAACCGAGTAATAGGATGAGAAGAGTGATTTGACATGAGTCGTGGGTGTTAGGATCTCTTAGATCTAGCCTAACTTTTATCTTAGTTAATTTTCTGTTTAATTTAGCCACTTATTTTTCCACCGCTTAAAGTAAAACAAAGTTGGCTGCCTAAAGGCCGAAAACCTTGCTTACATCTATAAATCCATCCAAGCCGTAACAAATATTCCCTTGGGTACGATACCCGGTCTTCCGGATTATTATGTTTATCTCGACGTATTAGCCCTACGCTTGGGGTGGTATTTCGTTATATCAGAGACGGCGAAGCAATGGTTGATTGTTTGTAATAAAATGGGATATGAATGACTGTTTGAGATGACGGACACTGCGAGAACATGACACATCGGGTATCACCTTTCGGCTAAGACCGGAGTGGTGAGATGACCGGAATGGACACTATTGGTATCGCCATGGACATTCAGCGAAGTGATAAGATCTGTAGATAAAATGAACGGGTATCACCATGGACATTTGGTGAGATGATCGGAAACGAGCGATACATGCGAAAACCTTGAATGTTATGATATGAGATTATTGGTAAAGAAAGAGAGATTGGTTTTTACCAAATCGACTTGTTTTAAAAGGACGAGGATTTTTATCCTCCAGATATTCTTGAGCGAATCAACGATTTTCGGTATTCGTGCACAAAATTAACGGGCTCTGGCTATTCAAACTCAAATCAACGAAGCTTGACCGTTATAGGTCACATATTTCTCTAAATTACACCTATTTGAAAACAAAAGAAATTGATCCATGGGAAAAAGGATGTTGATGACTAATGATGAGAAAATGAGAATGATTATGAGAATGGGAAAGATTGTGGAATCATAAGTGATGTGACGAAACGGTTGAGAAACCAAATATTGATTATTTGTGATTGATGTAGGAATGTTAGTGGCACTAGTATGACGTGTGAGATGATAGGTTTTGCATATAGGATTGTCTAGAATCCTTTGGCCATAGTGAGCTACTTGTTGATAGCCATATAAACTTTGGGCATATCTGTCTATACTCATTCACTCTAGATGCATAAATCGCATATTTTCTTATAACTTGTGTATAGATTCTCTACTGGGCTAGTGTAGCTTAACCTATCATTTTCAGATATATCGCAGGTCACTGTTATGGATTGCTTGGAGTGCAAGCTGATGTTATTGATTAAGGCTATTTTTAGAGAATACTTGAAAATCTTTGTATAACAAATCGCATTGTATTGTTTTTATCTACTTTGGAACTCTGTAACTTATTGGGCTGGTTTGTGGATTTTGGTACTGTATTGTATTTTGGGGATACTGTATGTACTTTTGTGAGGATTTCGTACATCAAATGTATTTAATATTTGTGTTGAAAATCGAAGGTGTGACAATATAAAGGAAGTGATGCAACCCCAAGAGGTACACAGTCTTCTCCCCTCACAAACCGTAGTAATCTCCTCCCTTGCTTTGCACTTTCTGATTCTCTTGCCGGACTACCATTCTGGAGTTCTATCGGTGTAGTTTTTAGTCGAGCTTCCCTGTGCAGGCTAGGAGAAGGTGCTATGCGCAACTCCCAGCTAAACTAGAGGCTCAAGAGGTTACCTAATCCAGATCAGTGAACCCCACAAATTACACAGGAGTATTAATATTCAAATTACGTCCACAACATTATCTACCAAAATCAATAACTAAAATGCCATTAATCAAATACAACATCCAACTACAGAACCAATCGCTCAAGCTATATGAGTAATAGGGAGAGAGATTGAGGAATAAAGTACCTGGTTTGGGATGAAAGCGTGGTCGGGAGAAAGAGCCAATCACCGACTACAAAGGGACACCATGGCCTCTCTCTCTACCACTCACTCAAACAGACACTAGTTCTCTCCCTCTCTTTCTTGTCTTACGATTTATCCAGATTTGTATCAAGAAAATCAACTCATATGGAGTATTCATTTGTTAGCAGTGTTTTAGGGCCGGTCCTGATGTTTGAATTGCACAAGCTCAATCCTAAGTTTGGTTGTCCACATACTATTAAGTCATAAAAAAATTGTTACAACCAGGAAAAAAAAAAATTAACGTTACATTGTACTTTTAACTTGAATTACATTAAAAAATCAAAATCAAAATGTAACTCGAGCTATATTGCTTTATGGTTACCACAATCCAAATTCAAAGAAAAAATAATTTCTCCTTTCATTTCTTAAAGTAAAATTTTCAGTTAAGTTGTCATACTTTAGCTTACCTATGTACTCATTCTCAATTAAAATCAATGTGAATCCACTTAAACTTGTTGGTATAAAAGTCATCGTAGCCGATGAAAGTAGATAAACAGAGATGCTTCAAGTCACGTTACTATGACGTTGTCCTTTAGACGATATTCGCCCCCACCAATTTGAGAGAATCTGGTGTGCACCGGGTTACAGCGAAGCCGCCTCCAAGATAAAATGAAGCCCAGTCTCCAACTGTTGTCTAACTGCATTATGCACAAACGAAGAGAGACCCGAACACCTTTGCATTTTGCGAGCCCGCCAAGAACAAATGTGGGAGACAATTCTAGAGAGAAATAACAATCAGAATGGTTCTGATTTTCTTCATACTATCAATTGGTAAAACCATTTGCCTTTTATCGGCATAGATCATGACCGTTGGTCAAAGATTACACCTCTTTGATTAAATGCAATAGTCATGTTTATTCATTCCACCCTAATGGTCACACATTTTGGTCTGGTAATGTCTATTCATTTGACCTAAATAGACACATCTTTTGTTCTTAAATCCAATGTTCACGTCTATTCATTTAACCTGAATAGTCACACCTCTTGGATTAAAACCATTCACCAATATTTACATTTAATATCCATTAAATATTTTGGAAATGTTCCAACAATCCCCCACCATTTTCAAAATATTGAAAATACAACTTGTACAAGCTCGGAAAATTTGTGCATAAATGAAGGTATCTTACGATTTGAACCATTCACTTAGTGAAGACACATCAAAGTTAGTCGGAAGAGCATAGTAGACTTGTCTTTGAACTAGCAATCCTTGTTGACTAACAGGACACGTCTCACACACAAATTTTCTTCCCCTTAGGTAATTCATATGAGCCGACCCATGTATTGGCCTTGGGTCTATATCTTGGTTTCATGAGTGCTCTAAAGTCAAAAGCCCCCGAGACCTATAGGAAGCAGCACCACCTCCACACTCATATAGGTAGGATTTTGTCAGTGTTCCTGCAATTACAACACAAAAATCCTATTAAGAACTAAGTAGTTCACCCTCTTGTTTTTCAACATTACAGGTACCAAGCACTTTACCTTTGGATGGATCAATTTAAAAAAAATTAAGTGCTTACAATCACGACATATGGTGTACTTTGCTCATTGAACTCAAGACTTGAGGTATGGTCAAGCGTTGAGCCGAGTTTCCACCAAGAGTGATTAAACTAATTGGGCTAAAACCCCATCCCTTTTGATGTTTGCCACATCAACCCCCTTGTAAGAGTAAATAAAACCATTGCCTTGAAAGCAATTTTTTCCATAGCTATATCACCAAAGTTTATGACGTGATTCACTTGTTCAGACTACCACCACAGTCATAACTATCAACCCTCTTTCTTAAGTGACTTACTAAGAAATATATCCATGACAAAATACCATGTCACCTCATCTCATTGTAAAATCCTCACTTTATTTCAAGAGAGAAATCCCCCACAAAAATAGACTTACTATTTATCCATGATTTTATACTTCAATGATATCAAGCGCCTTTGTATCCATCATAATTAATGGATACCAATTACAAGCATATAAACCAACTCCACCAAATGAACTAATTTGGATTTAATTAACTCGTGGGCCATAATTGTTACGAACAACTATGCAACCAAGATAATAGGAATTTTGTCATTCCACTCCATATCTTTGTTTAATCTCCAATATACACAGGAGAACATGTGACCGAAAGGCCACATAATCAACATTCCTTCCAATGAAAACCACGTTTCATATACTTCTTGGAATAATCACGACTCTTCATTTTAATCCAAACACCACATCCCTTGGTTATCCTCCAATGGTCTCACCATTTAGTCTAAAACCAAGAGCCACACCTTTTGGGTTACTCCCCTGGTTGAATCCTTAACCTCCACATATATACATATTTACATGTATATATCAAAATGTATTTTGGTAAAGGGCAAGAAAAGAGTCCCGTTCGTTTTATTTTCTCATAAAAACACACCCATTCTTATAAAGAATTCACAATCCCCACCATTTTGATTACTTTATTCAAATAGCATGCTTATAAATTTTTCAAATTTGTGATGGTATGTTCAGTTTGGAAATGACTTCCAAATCAAGGATATTAAGATTACATATCCAGCATTTGCACAAAGCAAAACACACGAGAAAATTTAAATAGCCGTTAACTCGGTTAACTATCGACCACGTGTCTAACAGTACTGTATCCTTGTACTTACCCAACACGTTATCTGATTTTTGATCAAGGCCGTCAAGCAATGCTCATTGAGAGCCACATAACACATTTCCGAGTTGTCGAAAACACCACCATGACATAATTACAATGTCAAGTGTCACCTATGACAAGCCCCAAAAACATTGGCTACAAAAATCTATCCGAAACTATCTATAAATAAAACCTTATACCTATGCTCATAAACGAAACATACTATAAACATAACCGCTGCATATGCATGGTCACCATGCATAGCAGTAAATTCCTCCGCAATGGTCCAAACCCGAAACCATTCAAGTGGTGCAACAATTTAAAACATATTTAAATATCAATAGAAGTCACCATATCACATGTACTGATACAAAACATAGCAACACCATAACTAAAAACCATTGAACTTTGGATACACGCACAATTTTTCCCGCGTGCCAATAAGTTAAAACAACCGGGAGAAGTATACTATTCCATCTCATCAAAGATCTAATACGTGCATTGTGACAATACCTACATGGATTAGAACCAACGAAATCTAATGCCGCATAATCATCAGAATGGCAAGTGCCATAATGTAACTATTTTATGTTGTGCATACTCTAGTACAATAATATGAAGTAAAGTTGTCAAATAGATAAACATTTTATAATCAACCTTGCCTAGAAAATCAATCTTTGACGTTTAAATAACATAACAAGAGAATTCATTAGTATCTCTACCCATATGTTACAGCACATAAAAGGTATATTATGCATTGGCGTATCAAATATGCAAATTGTACCCTCACATGATTCAGAATGTCCGAAAACTAGAAAAATAGGCACCGAACAATTCGTATTCATATCTTTGTGAACTCTAAACAAATATGCATACATTCAATAAAGAATCATAAATGGCAAGTTAACATCCTGTATTTAAGCACAAGAGAACATAACATACATCTCCAAAAACAAAAGAAATGAGGATCAAACCTACTTAGCATGTGGATACATAAAACTATCACACATATTTCAACACCCTAATCAACCGAAAATTTGATCTTTTTGAAAGATCTAGGACAAGTAACGCTCTTACGTGCCGTTTGCTTAATTATTGGCCCTTGGTGACCAAAAACATCATGACGTTTCTTTCGCGCCATTTCCATAGTCCGCAATTGACACAAAGGAGTCAAAGTATAAACACTCTCACTCACTCCTTCAAATGCCGGCAGAGGGGACAATTCACGGTTGATACCATTAGGCGAACCGCCCATCCCTGCCGTAGACTCATCAGAATCCTCCATATTTTCCAATGGAGCCATCTCCTTTGGACCATGAAAATCATCATACGCGAATGAATCTTTTCCAATTTCTTGAGACCCATATTCCGATATTTCCTTAACTGGATTAGCCGCAACGTTTTGGACTGAACGTTCTACCACGAAAGAGTCCCCTTCATCAGAAGAGATATCAATCATCACCGGTTGACTCTCATGCAAGAGGCCTCACCCTACAAATACCTCTTTCCATTCTTTAAACCAAAGAATATCATCGGGACTTAGATGTGATGAATCTCCCAAAACAATGTTAAATGGTGGAAGAAAAGGAGCCGAAAGGCGAATGATATTCAAAGAAATTTCGGAAGGCATTACAACGAAAATAATGTGCTTCAATATCGCAACACAACCGAATTAACGAAGAAAACAGTTAAAGAACTAGGACTGTTGTTGTATGCTTTCTTCCTTAGCGAAACAAAATAGCAAACCAATATTGTGTAACTCTGGACCCATAGAATTTGACTCCTTAAATATGCAAAAAATAGTTATTCCTAGACAACTCCTCCGTAGAGACGTAACGTCAGTTAAGAAAGTAAGTGTCTGCTTCTAAAAGACACCAAGGTAGTAAAAGCCAATAACGGTCCGAAATCGATTTTATCGAATCGTTGTCACCGCCACCCTTGAAAACTAATTCCAACCCTTAGATCTAATTGCCAAAATATTAGAAGTAACAACTAGGCTACACAACCTACTAGGTCCCTCGGGAAACTGTTTAACCAACACGATGGCTGATTCAAACCATTTATATCCTAAAGAGTGCTGACCCATATCAAAAAATATTAACTCAAAATGTAAAACTCAAATGATATGGAAATCAATAGTAATTACGATAGATCATGGCCGAGTAAACTTGAGTTCATATTTTAAACACCATTGGTATATCAAAAGATAATTTAGAACATACCTTACTCCATGACAATAAAAAAATATTATGAGAGGAAACTTACGGAAAACTGCAGCGCCATAATTCGATTACATCACCGTTTTCCTTTTGAATTCTCCAATCGCATCTATCCGTCTTCGTCTTAAGGATCCATAACGTAATCAATCCACTTTCATCTTCGAGAAATATCGTCTTAAGATTGTTGGTATAAAAGTCATCGTAGCAGATGAAAGTGGATAAATGGAGATGCTTCAAGTCACGTTACTATGTCGTTGTCCTTAAGACGATATTCGCCCCCACCAATTTGAGAGAATCTGGTGTGCACCGGGTTACAGCGAAACCGCCTCCAAGATAAATGAAGCTCAGTCTCCAACTGTTGTCTAACTGCGTTATGCACAAACGAAGAGAGACCCGAACACCTTTGCATTTTGCGAGCCCGCCAAGAACAAATGTGGGAGACAATTCTAGAGAGAAATAACAATCAGAATGGTTCTGATTTTCTTCATACTATCAATTGGTAAAACCATTTGCCTTTTATAGGCATAGATCGTGACCGTTGGTCAAAGATTACACCTCTTTGATTAAATGCAATAGTCATGTTTATTCATTCCACCCTAATGGTCACACATTTTGGTCTGGTAATGTCTATTCATTTGACCTAAATAGACACATCTTTTGTTCTTAAATCCAATGTTCACGTCTATTCATTTAACCTGAATAGTCACACCTCTTGGATTAAAACCATTCACCAATATTTACATTTAATATCCATTAAATATTTTGGAAATGTTCCAACAAATCTCTTGCGTGACATAGTAGTCCGAAGATAAATTTTTATGCGATTTCAACTAACAAAAATTATTCTCTGCCAAAGCAACTATTTTTACAAAGAAGAAGGGGGACTACCTTCGGCAAAAAAAAAATGGAAAAATGAAATTCAATACATTAGGGTGTTTGGTTACTCTATTTTTTGATTATTATTTTTTAGCTTTTTGAATTTTGGTCAGAATGTGTTTTGAAAATGGTAAAGTGTTTGGGAGATATGTGCAGAATGTATTTTACAACATGATTAGTGTTTAGGACATATATGCAGAAGGTATTTTGCAACATGATTAGTGTTTGGAAGATATATACAGAATACATTCTATAAGTCTTTTTGTTAACTAAAGTAAAAAAAGTGAAAAATGAGAAGTCAAAAAGCTCCTCTTCCTATGGGGGTGTTTGAGAGCCTACTTTTTAGCTTTTCATTATCAGCTTTTTGGATTTTTGTTTTTTGGATTATGGTCAGAATGTGTTTTTGAGTATGGTAGGAGTGTTTGAGAGATATATGCAAAATGTGTTTTGGACTAGTAATAGTGTTTGGTAGATGAATGATGAAAATGAATTATGAGTTGATTTTTTACCAGATTGCCCTTGGCCTTTATTATTTGGAAAAGTACGAACCAATGCCAAAAAAAAATACAAAACAAACAACGTACGAACTGAAGGAAAATAAATGGGAGGGCAGATCTGTGTGTTGTGTACCTCTGGTGGTGTTAACGAACAAGTGAGGAGCAGATAAGGGGAAATAAATGGGAGGGCTAACTGGTATAAAGGTAAGAATGCTTAGGGTATTTTGGTAATTTAACATAAAATGGAAAAATGCAAAACTGAGAAAAGTACTCTGCACCTCATTTTCGGTTATGTTTTCTTTTGCGCAAATCAGTGAATGCATTGTGTGAGAATGAGTTTGGCACTTGGACTACCAAACAGCCAAAATGGAAAATTGACAATTGGAAAATGCAAAAATGCACCTCCCAAACACCCCCCTATACTTCTTACTTCTCTTCTCTAAACCTAAAAACCAAAAACTCTTTTTCGCATAATGAGTTCTAGAATGAAGGAGCCAAACGATCAAAACTCAAAAATGAGAAAAAATGAAAATGTAAAAAGTAGATAATCAAACACGCCCAAATTGTGACTCGAACCTGTGCTAGTGCTATGGAAAAACACTGCGAAAGAACTTAACTATGCTTATAGCGCTAAATTAAATATTTATTACATACTTGATGGTTAATTTTTCTGGAGAGTTGTCCTGTGATAGAGGTTTAACCAAGCCTGGAGGCTCGAATATAGGGCTTACCCCTGGACTGGCCTGGGGTATTAGTGTTGGAAATTTACAAAATTTCGGGTGAATGAAACCGGGATTTTGGAGGGTCTTCCGAGGCAACCAGTCTCAGGTTCGTTGAATCTGGACGCACCACAATCAATAGACGTATTGATTGTGGGATTCGGTGACTCCCGTAACCCTCCTCATGATGGTGCATGAATGCTGTAACCTCCCTATTCATGGCAGAATTCATTGCCATGATAATTGCTGCATTACTCCTCCTCTGCCTCCTTCACCCCATAAAAGGGAGGCTCACGTTTTGGAGCAGCACAACAAACTGAGAGCAGTCCAAAAATATTCTGAAAGTTCGTTCTTGAGAGAGAAAGACAGGCGGTAGGCAGTTCGCCAAGGCGGTCGACGGCGGTGTTCCGGCGGCTTGCGGTTTAGCCGAGCCAACCCTGGGAGAAAGGCGCCGACACAACCTAGAACACCCACGGTAGGCAGCG
The DNA here is from genome assembly GCA_019656295.1 of Rhododendron mucronatum var. ripense. Taxonomy (NCBI): domain Eukaryota; kingdom Viridiplantae; phylum Streptophyta; class Magnoliopsida; order Ericales; family Ericaceae; genus Rhododendron; species Rhododendron mucronatum. The sequence continues at coordinate 1,864,865 of BPLT01000087.1, read as the reverse complement.
AATATTTCTTTAAGGAGACTGTGGTACCACACAGGACTCGGTTTGATTCTTGAATTCTGTTCATATTTGTTCTTTGTAATTCTGTCTTGTAATTGTATATCGTTTCAATTATGTAATTGTTGAATTATCAATGAAACTGTTCTCTGGATTTTCTGTGTATGCCGAAATTTTTCCAACAATTAGAGCATTCATAATGAATTAGGAGAAAATAAACTCACCCACCGATGTTTAATACTCCATCCGTCCCATAATATTTGTCCGGTCCGCGAAACGGAGACTACAAAATCATGCATTTCTTTCAAGAAAAAATTTAAATTTTTTTCGCAAATTAAAAGAACCCATCGAGATCTAGTAAGTTGTTAAAATTTTTCCAAATTTTTCTTACAAAAATAGTATTATTTTTACGTCTCCGTTTTGCGGACCGGACAAATATTATGGGACGGAGGGAGTATATGGAAAAATGATGGTTCAGGACGTGTTTTGATAATTAATACCTTTTAAGGACATGCTAAGAACATTTGTTAATGAACAAAATGTTCTTAGCGGGTATTAATTATCAAAACACGTCATTGACCGTCATTTTCCCCTAATATATAGACCACAAATCTCATGGTAGCACCAACAATTTCATTTTTTCTATTGGTACGAATCACAAAAAATACACCACGATTCTTTTAGCCCCAAGCTCATTCTACACACCCAGAATACATGTGAGTCTGCATTTTTAAAGGTTAGTTTTAAGTATAAATGGTGCACAGTATGTTAATATGTGCATTTAAGAGAAATGCTATAATCACAAACACTTGGAGCATCTCCAAGTAAGTACATTGTACACATGTATTTTAGTTTTCGAAATAAGTATAATGAATTCATGTATTCATTGATGCACTGGACAACAATTACTACCAAAATATATAGTGTATAATACTAGAAACAAAAAGAAAATATCAATATAGAGAGTTTATTTTTTCGAATGAAAAAAATTATCCTCACTCGGCCCCTCTCGAATTGAAATCGTGCTCCCTCAAATTTGAATAAAAACTTTATTAATAACGTGGTCGTAAATTTCATAGAGAATCCCCGTTCTGCTAAAATTCTTATTTTTTAAGTATTTATTTTTTATTTTACGAGACATATCATTCTCTCATAATATATTAATTTTAATTTTAATTCAAATTTGAATATGCACTGGGCAAGTGTTTGTTTTTGCAAAATTTTTTACTTAAGCTGTGTTTGGAACCTATGGAAAAGAAAGGAAAAAATTTTCCTTTCTATTGTTTGATTTGAAGAGAAAATGTGAAGAAAATAAGAATTTCAAGTGTAGTAAATAGTAAACTTTTCCTCCCATTTTCCTCAAATTTTCCACCTCTCTTATTTTCCTTTCTTTTCCTTTTAAACTACTACTAGGCCCGTTCTAGAACACTTTGTTAAAAAATAAGTACTTATTTCACATTTTCAAACTCAAAAATAATATAAATGAAAAATATTTTTTTGATTTTTTTTGCACCGTATAAAAGATCTTAATCAAGATCTTTCAAACAATATCCATATTACATATTTTTAGATTTCATAAAGTCTATTATTTTTTAGTTTAAAATTGCCTTTTTAAAAAATAAAGGCTTGAAATCGTTCTGGAGCGAGGCCTAAGAGCATCTCTAACCTTGACCCATTTTAAGACCCAAATTTAAAATTTGGGCAAAACTCACAAAAAATCCTCTTCAATCTTTGACCCAAACCCTTCCCCATTATGGGTTTAACCCATTTCTTTTCCCAAATTTGAGACAACCCAAGTCTCTCCCCATTTTTTTCTCCAATATTCCAACGCCTCTTTTCTCTTTTCAACGACTCTTTCATGTCATTCTGAGAACATGATGTTGGTCCCAAGCTTGGATACTTGCAACTCTCTCTCTCTCATGGCCGCTGCCGCCCGAACGATATATGGATCAGAGTTCTGTGGGTGGTGGTAACTGGTAGACTGTTTGGGTGGTTGGCGGTGGTTATAAAGGTGGGCCAAGTTCTTCTTCTTTTTCTTCATAGCAGTCAGTCACTCTTATCCCCAAATCAAATTTGTTTCCTTATATTATTTACATTATAATTGCCATTCAATACTTAAAAATAATATATTTGGGTAAGAAATCATTTTTCCATTAGGGAGAGCCTGACCCAAAATGAGTTTTTATCCAAAATTTGACCCAAATTTGAGTAAAATTTTGGGTCTAAGGCCGGAGATGATCTAAGTTCTTCCCCGCGTTTAAGTTCAACCATTTCCGTTCACTTTGTCCCGGTCTCTTCTTCTAAATCTTCTTTTTCTTCAATGGGCTGTAGCAGAGACGCCGCCTCCTCATGGCTCTGCACTTGCCCACCCACCACCACTACCACTGCGACCTCGAACTCGTTCAAGTTGAAACCTTTCTTCTTGAAACCAGCCATCTCGTGCTCCATCAAGGGTCCATCAGATTCCACCTCATCATCATCCGCGGCGTCCTCTTACAGCCCCCATCGGATTAGGAAATTTGGTCGACGGCTGCCGGATATCGTTCGACATTGGGTCCAAGCGGATTCTCCCATTCCATCTGATGATAAAGGTGTGTATATTCACTCTCCATTGCATAGCTGCACTAGCAGGTACTCCGAACCCTGTGCCCCACGCATCTAACCAGCTCACGTGGGTTCATCGGTTCCTCCTAAGCCCGGAAAAAAAAAAAAAAAAAAAAAAAAACCGAAACATTGATGCATAGAGTTAATTTCATTTATCTTCTATTTTCCTTTCCCTGGACAAATCCAAGGTATCGTAGAACTAAATTATCTACCACATAAAGAATTTCATTTTCGTTTCCTATTTTATTCCATATCGCGGTACGCTGCTATGCCAAATGAAAAGTAATCTTCCAGGATGACTAGATTAACTGTTGTGGTCGGTTGGATTGATTTATGCAATCTTTGGCAATAACATCTTGTAGATTATGAGGGAAGTTAAGATCCATATTCTTGGTCTACTTCCTATTTCCTGCACAATTTTTTCCCTCCACATTGCACTAGTTTTGTCTAATGTTTTAAGTGGAAAAAAAATGTTTCATCCCCTTGTACATTCAATTTTGCTTTTCGACATAGATAATGGTTAACTGTGACATTTGCTTTAGCGTATGCTACAGAAAGATTTATGGCTGTCTCGTACAACATATTGGGGGACAGAAATGCTTCAAAACATAAAGATTTATACCGCCATGTTCCTTCACTTTACATGAATTGGGATCGCCGCAAGATAATTATATGCGAGGAACTCATAGGATGGAACCCAGATATAATCTGTTTGCAAGTAAGTTCATTTTCTCGGTTTTCTAATGTTTGCATGTAAGTGGGGTTTTCTAGTGTTTTCAGTTTTCTCAAACAAATTAAGAAAAGATTGAAGATGCTAAACAAGACTATGAATGGAACCCGTCCTTTTTGTTTTATAAAGAACAAGCCGACTATAATTTTGTGCTTGACACGAACTTCAGTATGAGTTAAAACATATTTTGTTGCCTTTCATTAGGAGGTTGACAGGTACTTTGATCTCTTGAACATTATGCAAAAAGCAGGATATATTGGTTCGTTTAAGGTTAGTTTGCTTTTCTGGGTCCTAGTTTGTGTGTGAGTCTGACTCTAAGTGATTTCAGATTGGATATGTTGCTCTAAATTCATTTGAAAGATTCTAAATCAGCTAAATTCATTTTTAGAGACGCACAGGAGACTCCATTGATGGTTGTGCAATGCTTTGGAAAGCTGATAAGTAAGATTTGCATAAGGTCTTTTATATTGATAATGCTATACGTATTCAATGACCAAATTTTGGTTAGGTTAATCTAATTGGATATTAATTTTGTTCCATTTTGCTAGGTTTCGGCTATTAGAGTGTGAGAGTATTGAATTTAAGAGATACAATCTCCGTGACAATGTTGCTCAACTCTCTGTTTTTGAGGTACCAATTCATATGCATAAAACAACACTTCGATTGTGTTTGATAAATGGTTCTTTACGTCGTTGGTTCAACTCTCTGTTTGATAAATGGTTCTTTACATTAAGTAAGTATTAATGATTATGCATTTACTTCTATTAAGAAGCGAAACTTGGAAAACAGAGGGGCATATCCTCTTTTATTTTGAATTTGACAATGCCTGTTTTCCCTATTCTATGCCAATATATGTATATTGCAGTCACAATAAATGGCACAAAATAGGATGTTATTACTTATAACTTCAAATTGGCAATCTATCTCTACAATATGCGTTGATATGCGACATTACATCTGGTAATTTACTTGAGGGATCGATTAATTGGGCAGCTCCTTCATGAGAGAGTGTACTGCAAAAAAATATTCGAGTGTGATCATGATTTCTGAAAAATTGCAAGAACTAGTTTTCTGAGAACTTAGATAGACCTTTTCTTCAAGATTCATTTCCATCAAATCAGAACTATTGTCCAATGTCCCCTACAGGCTACAGAGAATGCAGAACATCTAGCAATTTAATTTCTAAAGCTGGAAAACGTGTAGGTAAATTTCCTGATGAAACCAAACACAAGGAAGCCAGCATAGACAGCTGTCAGCTTCGTCTGCTTGGACTTTTCTGATTATGTGCCCCCAGGTTTTCTGAGTATAGTTGAAATTATAAAAGATGCTAGAACCAGCTCTTGGTGCCCAGGGCCTTTGAATAACTGTATGGACATAAAAAAGGAGATCTAAGGAACATACTCTGACCAATGCTATGGTTTCAGACTCTCAGTCTAGAACAAGGGGTTCTATATATTGGGAGCTTAATAATACTAAGGTTCAAGCATAAATCACCTGCGGGCTGTTGCCTTTCCTTGTTCTTTTCCTTGGTAGTTGTGTATGAACTCTACAGTTATTGGAATGCCTTTGTAATGAAAGACTTGGGCCGGCTGCAGTTTTGCGTATGTGTAGTTGATAGCCTTCGATGTAAGCATCATCTTTGATGCACTTGATGTTACTCTTTGCGTTTGTTGCTGTATAAGATTTCAGCAGTTTGGCTTTTCTGCAATATTCTTATCCATTTATTGTGTCGCTTTTCCCTTACCCTTTTCCCATATGAAATGATCATATTAACGTCCTCATTTTGAATGATTACTCATCAGTGACTCATAACCTTCATGACTGATCAGTGATGACCTCCCCCAATTCTTTTCGATGGTGTGTTGGGGCCCTCTATTAGATTCCTGATTTGTGTATTGTTTGTTACAGTGAGCCTGCTGAGTGTAATTTAGGTGGACTACTAGCTTAAACCCCTCAGCCATGTGACTCAATCGGACAAGAAGTTGGATATCACATATAAACCGAACAAGGCTTGATGAACACTTTGTTGCTCGACTACAATTTAAAAGTTTTAAAAAAGACAGTGATTACGTAGGACCTGCTTAATCTGGTTGAATTGAGAAACGAATTTGTTTGGTGATTATCATGTCATGCATCCACGCATATAATTGTCCATGAGCATAAGTTATAGTTAAAGAATACTGTTAGAATATTATTAGTAGTCATTAGTCTTGTCCCACATTGGGTAATGTATTCTAGTGTCAAGATATGACATAATATAAATAGACTTTAATTAATATCCTATACACTTTTCCCTCTCTCCGATAACATGGTATCAGAGCGTAACCCTAACCCACCTTAGATTACCGAAACCCTAACACCAACCACCATCCTGCTGCCTTCTTCCATCGCCAGTGTCACCCAACCACTTAAAGGCCTAAATTGACCCCCACCCATGACTTAAAACCCTAAATCGACCTCCATCCATACCTCAAAACCCTAAATTGGCCTCCACTGTAACTACTAATGTCAAAACCCCTGCCTATTGATGACCGAAACTCTCAATCAACCCTATAACCCTTCGAAACCCTTAGAAATCTTAGACGCAGTGATTTTCGGCCCCTAAAACTCTTTGAAATCACATACCCAGTCATTTTCGAACCCTAGAACTTGTCGAATTACATACCTAGTGATAGTCTGACCTTCAAAAACCATCCCTTACCCTTCGTCTGCCTCCAGCAAACCATCTCCAGGCGCCTAAAAACATTGCTGACCTCCGGCGAACAATCTTCAGGTGTCGACAAGTTTCACCAGGCCTTGTTTTTTGTGAGTTCCAATTATGTTTGTGGTTTCCTACATTGTGAGTTCTAGTTTCGCGAAACTATTTACCATGTTGTTCATGCTCAGTAGCTATATCATGTGGTGTATTGGTTAATGTGATGGGTCTGTTATGTTGGGTGTGATTGTTCAGTTGATCGCATGTGTTCCTTGCTGCTTTCGATGGTATTGGTGTTGGGTAACTGTCATAATTGGTAATTAGTTGGTGTAGACACCTTAATGTCCACAGTTGGTAGTTGTTGCTCCTGCTGGTTGCTTTTGTTGGTTTTTATTCGTGGTTGTTAATTCAGTACAATGGATGAGAGTGCAAAGTAAGTCTGGTTCTACTTCTAGTTCCATTATTGTTGGTAGTTCGTCGGGTTCTTCTCAATTTCGTGAAAGGTTGTCCATTACTCCACACCATTGAATGGCAAAAATTATGCTGTTTGGGTTAAAACAGTCGAGGTTTATTATTTGGGTAAGACACAATATCATTATTTTATTTGACAGAACAACACACCCCCCCACCCCCCCGAGCAATGATTGCTTCCACCTTTCAGGCATGGGTAGTTGAGGATGCCCATATTCTATCTAAGTTATGGAATAGCATGGAAGAGCATATTGCTAGCACGCTGGTCTTCTTATCTATGGCCAACCAAGTATGGACACAGGCTCAAGAGATGTATTCTGGCGTTAACAATCTCTGTCGCACATATGATCTTCAACCGTCCTTATTTTTTCCAATCTCCCAGGGTGATTTATCTTTGGAAGCTTATTATGTTAAATTTTGTGGTATCTATGAGGAGCTCAATATTTGTACGCCGATTTCCTCTGATGTTTAGGTTATGCGGCACCAGCGTGAGCATATGCAGGTTGCTCTGTTTATATCTAATGTATCGTCCTCTTATGGTTCTGTAAGTAACCAGCTCTTGGGGTCTCGGGATTTATATTCGGTCAGCGAGGTTTTTAGTCGACTTCATTAGTCTTCTATATCCGTGTCTGCGCCATCTCCTGATCATTCAGCATTAGCTTCTGTTGTTTCTGGTATTTTTGGTTCTTCATTCAACCGTGGTCGTGGTTGCGGCCATGATTTTGCGTTTAATGGTCACGGTCGTGATTCTGGGTTTAGTGGTTGTGGCTTTGGCTTTGGCTATGACTTTGGTAGTCATGAATGGTCATGCGGGTCACATGTCAGGGGGAGGTGGTCCTGGTCGCGGCCGTAGTTCTAGATTTTGCACACATTGTGGGGAAACAAATCATACGGTGGAGTATTGTTATGATCTTCATGGTTTTCCTCAGGCTAATCAGGTTGCTATCTCTCAGGATGCTGGCAGTTTACTCATTCTTCTGCTGATAATGTGGTGACTATCTCTGCAAAGGAGTACCAGCACCTTGTGTCAATTCAATTTCATTTGCGGGTCCTTCCTCCATTGCTACACTTGTTCAGATGGGTCCCTCTATTGTTTGTGTTGCATCTTCTCTTACTTCTACTCCTTGGGTTATCGATTCTGGTGCATCTAATCATATGACTTCTACTATTTTTTCTGGTCATTAGTTGGTAAACCATCTCGTGTTACGTTAGCAGATGGTTCCACCACTGAGATTACTGGTTTGGGTTATGTTTCTGTCACTTCATCTCTTACTTTGGACTCTACGTTACATGCTCCTCATCTTCCCTTTAATTTTATGTCTGTCAGTAAACTTACAAAGGCCTTAAACTGCTCCGTCATATTTCTTCCTTATGGTTGTGTGTTTCAGGATATCAAACGGGGAGGAAAATTGATGGCGGTGCTGACCGATGATGCTCATCCTTAGTTGGTTGCTCTTCAGTCATCAGAGTCACCATATCAACAACATTGTTGGCTTGGTCATCCATCTCTTCAGAATCTGAAACGTCTAGTGCCTTCATGTAGTCTACTTAATTATTTGACCTATAAAGTCTGTGAGTTTAGTAAACATTGTCGAGTGACCTTTTACCCTAGAGTTGAGTGTCGTCTGTCGAGTCCTTTTCAGTTAGTTCATTCGGATGTTTAGGGGCCCATGCATGTTCCCAATGTTTTTGGTTTCCAGTACTACGTTATTTTTGTTGATGATTTCTCCCGTGTTATATACCTTTATCTTATGAAAGAGAGATCCGAGTTGAAGTATGTTTTTAAGTCATTTATATGGAAATAAAGACTCAGTTTAATACTTGCATTCGTATACTTCGTTCCGATAATGCCTGTGAATATTTTCATCATGTTCTTTCTCAGTTTTTTGATGATCATGGTATCTCTTGTTGTCTTGCGTTCGGACTCCACATCAAAATGGGGTTGCCAAACGCAAGATTTGACATTTATTAGAAATTATGCGTGCTATGTTATTTCAAATGCAACTCCATAAGTCTTACTGGAGTGATGTTGTCCTTACCACCTGTTACTTGATCAATCGTATGCCATCTACAGTTCTTGGTGGTTAGATACCCATACAGTCTTGTTCTCTAGTCATTGTCTCCACTCATCACCCCCTCGGGTATTTGGGTGCACATGTTACATTCATGCTCTCGATCCTGACCGTGGTAAACTTTAACCACAATCCATTCGATGTGTTTTTCTTGTTCATTCGCGCACTCAGAAAGGGTAAAAATGTTATTCACCATCTTTACAACGTCATTTTGTGTGTGCTGATGTCACTGCTGTTCTTTTTGGGTCCACATTGGGAGGCAATTCTTAGATTGTGAAGTATGTTAAGTCATGTCTGTTTGCCTTATCGAGCTAGTGGACACTTACGCGTTGAGGCGTTCACTGATTCTAATTGGGCAGGAGGACCATTTGATAGGAGATCCACTACTGGATATTATGTCTTCCCTGGTAGAAATCTTGTCAATTGGAAGAGTAAGAAGCAGACAATGGTTGCCTGGTCTAGTGCAGAAGCAGAGTATAGAGCAATGACACACAACGTGTGAGATTGTATGGTTGCGGTCGTTTCTCAAGGAGATAGGATTCAATGTGCAAATGCCTATGCCTTTGTACTGTGATAACCAAAGAGCTATTCACATTGTATCTAATCCTGTATTTCATGAGAGGACTAAGCATATTGAAGTTAATTTGCATATAGTGTGTGAGAAGTAACGGGAGGTGTGATAGCTACTCCATTCGTATCTACGGACTACGGGTGCTCAATTTACTGTCAAGTCATTGTTCAAGCTCCGGTTAGAGTTGCTATGTAACACGCTGTGACTTGTGATATCTATTTTCCAAATTGAGGGGGAGTGTTAGAATATTATTAGTAGTCATTAGTCTTGTCCCACATTGGTTAATGTATTTTAGCGTCAAGATATGACATAATATAAGTAACAAGTCTTTGTGTTAGGGTTAAGTAACACCCTATCCACTTTTCCCTCTTCCTAATACAAAATACTATCACACATTGCTTGGGTATGATCACTTAATATAATGTTGGGACCTCTCCGCCTAATAGTTTAAGCTTTTGGGTTGGAATTAAAGTTTCTACTTGGTATCAGAGTAGGGCCCAATTCATGCCACTTTTAAAAATAAAAAAAATAGAAAGAATCCACTCCTTACAATGAGAGACCCAGTTTAAAGGTTGCACGATGATAAACTTAAAAAAGCTACACGTGATAGTCCTCAATTCATGCCACTTTTTTAAAAAAAATTTAGAAAGAATCCACACCTTACGATGAGAGACCCCAATTTAAATGTTGCACGACTATAAACTCAAAAAAAGACTATACATGATAGACCTCAAATGCGGTTGCACATGTGGGTTGTTAAAGAATACAATCCCACGTTGCTTAGGTGTAAATGGGTGATCACTTAATGTAATATTGGGACATCTCTATCTAATAACTTAAACTTTTGGACATGATGTAGAGTTTCTATGGTATTTTATAGATGAAATTACGGTCTTAGATATATAATCTGGGGGAAATTCTTAGCCATATATATTTTTGTTTGCTAAAGACTTAAATTCTATGCCAGCTGCATCATCCACCAAGAACTCCATCACTTCATCTGGGAATCTTGAGCTACATGCATCTTAGCAAGTTTGTCTGCCACCTGATTAGCTTCCCTCATGCCATGCCGATTTTTGCAATTTTGAGACTTCACCGGAGCACTCTGCATTCTTAAAGCATGTTCTTATGCGGAGAATTGTCCAAGATTCCTATCAGCCACCCTGTTCTCACCCATGATACAGTCAGACTCTATCTCCACATTCTTTGAATCATGCTGCTTCATATAGGAAAGCCCTTGAAGGATGCCCCAAATTTTGCTTCAAGAAAAGAACACTCCAGCAGACCCCCGAAATAGCGTGTCACTCAAATCACCTCTTTATCTCTGATGGCTCCCCACACTCAGCTGCTCCTTGACTGCCCTTGGAGCTTCCATCGGTATTCAACTTGAGCAAACCAAATGGAAAATTCTTGCTCAAGTGGAAATTCCATTTAATTGCTCTAATGTTTCTTTATTTAACTGGAATATGCATATGCAATTTAACAGTCTCCTTCATTTCATTAGCATACTTAAAGATATTAGACATCAATATCACAACTAGAGTTTGTTGGAATACTAGTATACTTGTCTACTAGTATATTGTGTTTAGTCCCACATTACTTAATTATATTGTGTAACGAAGTATCTCCTTATATAAATAAATGATTATGTGTGAAGGTTAATTAACACCTTACACACCTTTTCCTCTCTAAACAACATGGTATCAGAGCGGGTTCTTAAAACCGCCCTTGAAACCCTAAACCCTCACCTCTAACAGCCACCAACATAGCCGCCTCCCACCCTAGCCACCCATTCTCGGCAGCCAACAAAAAAAAAAAAAATCCTAAAACAACCTACCCAAACCATTTAGAATCCTAAAACAACTTACCCACACTCATCAAAACCCTAAAACAACACTGTTCACGTCACTGTTCATCGCATTGTTCACGTCACTGTTCATCGGCACTGTTCACGTCACTGTTCATTGGGTACTGTTCACGCGCACTGTTCATTGCGGCATTTGTTGGCGTCGATCTTACCATTTTCGATCAGAAACCCCTATTCAATCTGCTTGTCTCTTGGCGATATGATTTAAGGTGATTTTCTGAGATACAATCTGTTCATTCTTCGTCCGTGATTGTGCCAAGTTGTGCTCGATGTGGATTGGTGTTCATCGACGGTCTGCAGTGAAATGTTTTTTGCACCTCTGATATGTCACTTCTGTTTCTACAATCAGCTTTTGATGTCACCTCTATTTGCTGATGGTATTCTAAGTTCTTCTCGATTGTGGGTTATTTGTTTGCTGCTGATTGGCTACTTCGGGTTCATGCTTCCCTCTTGGTCTTACTCTTTTACTGTTGTTGTTCGCTGGTAATTGTGACTTGTTGATGTTCGTGGCTGCCTCTGTGTTATTGGCCTAGTTTCTTGTTGCCTGCTTCAATTTCTTGTTTGGTTACTTGGTATATTTGACATGGGCTCCGGCACCGAATCTGTTTCTAGTTCTCTATCTGCAGGTAGTACTGTGACTTCCGCTGTTAGTCGTTCTTCTCGGTCTTGTGAGAGGTTATCTATTACCTCCACCTTGTTGAATGGTCGAAATTATGCTGTTTGGGCTAAGGCTGTTGAGGTCTATTATGTGGGGGAATTAGAATACCATTACCGTACTAATGACCCTCCCGCGGCGACTGCCGCATCATATGGTGCTTAGGTTCCTGTAGATGCTAAGATTCATGTTGAGCGTTGGAATAGTATGGAGGAAAATATTAAGAATACTCTGGTTTTCTTATCTACTGCAAAAAAAATATGGATGAAGGTTAAGGAGATGTTTTTTGGGGCTGATATTCTCCGTCGGACTTATGCTCTTCATCAACAGTTCTTTTCTCTTGAACTGGGCCTCTTATCCTTCAAGGAGTATTATGCCAAGTTCTGCGGTGTTTGTGAGGAGCGCAACACTTGTGAACCCATTTCTTCCGATATTCAGGTTATGGAGCGTCAGCGCTTGCAGCTGGCTCGTTTTCTGTTTGGGTTACCTTCGCCGGCCTATGATTCTATCCGGTCTAATCTTTTTGGTGATAGAGGTTTACCTTCTCTCATTGAGGTGTTCAGTCGCGTCCGCCAGGCCTCTGTTCCTAACCCCAGTGCTGTTGATTTGACCCCTGCTGCCCGCTCGGTTTTGGTTACCACGGTTCCTCGTGGTGGTACTTCCTATCGGGGTTTTGACCCTGGCGGTCGAGGGTTTGGGGCCGGCAGTCGTGGCCCTCCTGGCTGTGGCTTTGGTCGTGATTCTGGTAGCAGCGGTCCGGTGCAGTCTGTTGGTAGCCGTGATTCTTGTAGTAATAATAGTCGTGCCCGTGGTCGTGGGTCTCGTTCCTGCACCTATTGCCACGGTACTAATCATGCAGTTGATTTTTGTTGGATTCTTCATGGCCGCCCATCTGCTCATCAGGTTACCGTTTCTGAGGATGATGGCTCTGCGTCTGTGCCTAGCCCCGTCCCACGTGTTGTTACTATTCTCGAGGATGAGTATCATCGCCTGATTTCCCAGCCACTTTCTCATGTGCCATCCTCCTCCACTGCTACGTTCGCTAAGAAAGACTCCACCTTTGCTGGCCTAGCCTCTAATTCTCCATGGGTTATTGATTCTGGTGCTACCGATCATATGACAGGCCACTCCATCCACCTCTCTGGTTCTCGTCCTCTTGTGAAGCCCTCTCGTGTCGCCTTGGCTGACGGTTCCTCTTCTGACATTGCTGGTTTGGGTTCTATTATTTTACATTCTTCTCTTACCTTAGACTCTGTTTTACATGTTCCTCATTTTTCCCATAGTCTTATGTCTGTTAGTAAACTTACCCAATCCTTAAATTGTTCAGTTACATTCTTTCCTGGTTATTGTGTATTTCAAGATCTCCAGACGGGGAAGAAGATTGGCGGCGGTGTTGAGCGTGGGGTCTATACTATTTTGACACTGGCAAACCTCCTGCCTCTGTTGCTCTTCAGGCTTCCGTATCTCCCTTTGAACATCACTGCCGTCTTGGTCATCCCTCCCTTCAGACTCTTAAACAGTTAGTTTCATCGTGTCGTAGTCTTCAGTCTTTGCCATGTGAAGTTTGTGAGTTCAGTAAACACCATCGTGTTTCTTTTCTACCTAGAGTAGAGAGTCGTGTGTCTCATCCTTTTTATTTAGTTCACTCCGATATTTGGGGTCCTGTGCGTGTTTCATCACGTGGTGGTTTTCAGTATTTTGTTATTTTTGTGAATGACTATTCTAGGCTTACTTTTGTTTATCTCATGAAAAACCGGTCAGACTTGTACTCCATTTTCAAATCGTTTTATATGGAAATAAAGACTCAGTTTGATGTTTCTCTTCGTATCTTTCGTTCTGATAATGATGGTGAATATTGCTATAATGTTTTGTCTGCTTTTTTTGATGAGCATGGTATTCTTCATCAATCTTTGTGTTCTCGCACTCCCCAACAGAATGGGGTTGCCGAACGCAAGATACGTCATTTGACTGAGGTTGCCCGAGCCCTTTTAATCCAGCGGGCAATTCCCAAATCCTTTTGGGGCGACGCCGTCCTTACTGCCGGCTATCTCGTAAATCGTATGCCCTCTCGTGTTCTTAGGGGCCAGATTCCCTATAGTATTATTTTGCACCCTGATTGTTCTTTATATTCTTTACCTCTTAAAATTTTTAAGTGCACGTGTTATGTTGATGCCCTTGATCCCGGCCGCAATAAACTTGATCCACGCTCTATCAAGTGTCTTCCTGGGATACTCTCGGACTCAAAAAGGTTAAAAGTGTTATTCTCCAACTCTGCATCGCAAGTTTGTCTGTGCTGATGTTACGTTTCATGAGTCGTTACCCTATTTTCCTTCTTTACCTCATGCAGATCAATCTGAGTATATGCATATTTTGGTTCCTTCTGAGCAACCTCAAAAGCAGCACCCGCCGATGCAGGTATATGTTCGTCATGCCAAAGCTGCACCACTGCCACCTCCGCCTGCCGCTGAGCCTTCTCCTCCGTTGCGAGATCCGAGTCCACCTCCTTTGGCCCTTACTGCTCCACCTTCTCCTCCCATTGCTCTTCGTAAAGGTATTCGCACGTGTACTATCTCTCATCCTATTGCTAAATTTGTATCTTATGATCATCTGTCCCCCACCCTTTGTGCTTTTACTGCCTCTGTTTCCTCTATCTTTGTTCCTAAAACTGTTCAGGAGGCTTGTCTATTTCTGAGTGGCGGACAGCTATGGAGGAGGAGATCTCTGCACTCCATGATAATGGAACTTGGGAGTTGGTTCCTCTACCCTTTGGCAAATCCACTATGGGGTGCCGCTGGGTATTCACTGTGAAATATCATCCTGATGGGTTTGTTGAGCGTTACAAAACTCGCCTTGTTGCTAAAGGCTACACCCAGACTTATGGTGTTGACTATGCTGAGACCTTTTTCCCAGTTGCGAAGCTTGGTTCCGTCCGTCTTCTTATTTCTTTTGCAGCCAATCTTGGCTGGCCCTTGTTTCAATTGGATGTCAAGAATGCTTTCTTACATGGCGACCTTCTTGAGGAAGTTTATATGGAGCAACCACCTGGGTTTGTTGCTCAGGGGGAGTGTTCTCAGGTATGTCGTCTTCGTAAAGCTCTTTACGGGCTTAAACAGTCTCCCAGGGCCTGGTTTGGCAAGTTCAGTGATGCAGTTTTGAAAATTGGTATGAATCGATGTCAATCTGATCATTCTGTTTTCTCTCTCACATCTACTCGAGGCAAAGTGTTATTGATTGTGTATGTCGATGATATTATTATTACGGGTGACGACCAAAAAGGTATTGATGCGTTGAAGGTCTTTCTGCAGAATCAATTTCATACTAAAGACTTGGGTAGATTGCGATACTTTTTAGGTATCGAGGTAGCACGATCTAAAGATGGTATTAGTTTATCGCAGAGGAAATATATATGTGCTGGATATCTTAGATGAGACTGGTTTGTTAGGGGCGAAACCTGTCGATACCCCTATGGATCCCAATGTCAAACTATGCATTGATCAGGGGGAGGCACTGTCTAGTCTTGATCAGTATCGTCATTTGGTTGGTAAACTGAATTATCTCACTATTACACGTCCTGATATTTCATTTGCAGTGAGTATTGTGAGTCAGTTTATGTCTGCTCCTCGTCTGCCACATTGGGAGGCCGTTCTTAGAATTGTCAAGTATCTCAAGTCTCATCCTGGACGTGGTCTGTTTTATAGAGCTAATGGTCATTTGCGTATTGAGGCCTTCACTGATTCTGATTGGGCAGGAGGCCCATCTGACAGGAGGTCAACCACTGAATATTGTGTTTTTCTTGGTAGCAATCTTGTTAATTGGAAGAGTAAGAAACAGACCGTAGTTGCACGGTCTAGTGCAGAGGCAGAATATAGAGCCATGGCTCACACCACATGTGAGATTGTGTGGGTGTGATCTTTTCTTGAGGAGATAGGATTCAATGTGCAATTGCCTATGAATTTGTATTGTGATAACCAAGCAGCAATTCACATTGCATCCAACCCTGCATTTCATGAGCGAACTAAGCATATCGAAGTTGATTGTCATCTGGTGCGAGAGAAATTGACTGATGGTGTTATAGCAACTCTCTTCGTGTCTACAAGTGTTCAATTGGCTAGCATATTCACCCAAGTCATTGTTTAAGCCCCGGTTGGAGATGTTATGTGACAAGCTGGGTTTGTGTGATATCTATTTCCCAGCTTGAGGGGGAGTATTGGAATACTAGTATACTTGTCTACTAGTATATTGTGTTTAGTCCCACATTGCTTAATTATATTGTGTAACGAACTATCTCCTTATATAAAAAATGATTATGTGTGAAGGTTAATTAACACCTTACACACCTTTTCGTCTCCAAACAACAGAGTTCTCAAAGGCGTTCATGTTTGTAATGGTATATGCAGTTAACATGCTGGGCATCTCTTCAACTATGCTTGAAATTGAAACCATTAATGGCCTGGAAAAGCAATCCTGGAGAAATATGCATTCTAGGTGGATATCTATGTTCTGGTTCTTGAGTTTTAATAGAAAAATATTTTGTGGTCGTATTGGAAGAGAGAGTTCATCTGTCCATGTGTGTTCTCCGTTGATGGTTGATGAAAGTTGGAAGTAATGTCATGACCTAGTTCATTTGTGCATATCTGTGCCCTTGTTGATGTTTGCTGAAAGTTGAATTAATGTCACCAACCAATTTTAGTTTATAAATGTGGCACGGTTGAATAAAAATGGAATGCGATAACTGGACGATTTTAACACATAATGCTTCACCCATTCAGGTTTCTTAATCTTCCAGTGGATGTGTTGTTTGTCACTTGATCATGTTAATTCAGTTGCAACCATCGCACCTGGATGATTGGTTACGTATTCAGCTAGTTCCCACATTGTAATTGCATGAAAATGGTTGTACAAAAGTAATATTCCTGTAGGTCATCTGTGCGATATCAAATATGTATGTGGTTTCTGTTTAAACATTATCTGTATTGCTGTATATGCTGTTCAATGCCAGACTACCTGCATCTTACTTCATCTGATGCAGACAGATGTGTAACGCTGAGTCAAGGAGACTTCTATTTGGCAACATTCACGTTCTTTACAACCCAAGCAGGGGGGATGTTAAACTGGGTCAAGTAAGTCCTTAAGCATATGCAAGTTAATTGAAAAGGCCATGACCATGTATCTTGTGCTGTCAACCTTATACAGTACTTTGATATATGTACTGTCAATGTTCTAAAAGTTGCTAGGCGCTAGTCAGGCTGTCGGCCACTTTTGAGCGATTAATCAGATTAATAGGTGCATATTAATTAGTAACCGGCAATTAATTGTTAGTCGGACCTAATCGGATGGGCCCCGCGAATGATTAATCAATGATTAATTCCTTGTTTTAGAACACTGTGTACTGTCATTCTGTCAGATATTCAAGATCCTCTTTTGTCCGAGCTAACTTTAGTTAGAAAGTAGTTTCACGAATTATTCATTCTGTAATGAAGAACAAACAGAATTCATCGATTATTTCCATTTGACCAAAAAAAAAAAAAACAAAACAGAATTCATCGATGTTGCAAGACAACAGAAAGTAAATCGAACCAAATATGTATATGGGATAGGTGCCGCTTACTGATAAACTTGCACTGCTTCTCTGTAGGCAGACGTAAGACCCTGATAACATCTCACGATGTAGGACAGATTAGGAACTTCGGCCCTAGGTCCCCTAAGAATGGGTTTTTGCTATTGAAAGTTGCTAGATTATGTTTAATAGGATGGAAGAAGGCCCCTTGGGTTTATAGATGCCAAAAATGCGTTTCGCTTGATCTGCATAAGTCACAAGTTGCAGGAATTATATAATTTGCTGTAGAAGGTTTCTGTGAGGCAGCTATTCTATGATTCTATGATTTTGGCTTAATATGTGAAGGATGGGGGATGAATTATTCGTGACTAGGCAAGGTTCGAGACTGAGAGCAATTATTGGAGATTGTCGACAGTAACATGAGAAAAGCACTTTTATTTTTTGCTCATAGAAGAAGAGAAGAGTAAAAGAGGAATCACACCCTTGCACAGTTTTGGCATATTTACACGAACATTGACACATACAATCTCAAATTTTACTTGTCTAGCTATTGAAGAGGTAGATTACATGTATACTTACTGGGTACTTGACTTCTCTTCCTAAAACAACTTTTGCTCGAGGAAACTAGAAACCCTATACCTTTACCTATTTAAAAACCCATAAAAGACTCGAGTAACTTGAAGCAGACTATGACCCATCGTCCCATCCAGCCCATGCTTGGGCAATACAAATGGTGAAGTATCAATAAAGCTAAACCTAATGAAATGTAACTGAAATTATACTACAACCTACTAATTTATGACCAAATGAGTAAATATTAAAAGGAACCCTAATTCTCCATGAAGGAATGGCCATATGGCCCATAATCGCCTACACCTAGGTGTCAAGTAAACGACAACCTACTGTTAAAATACCGAACAAATTACGTGAACTCTGTAAATAACATCATTTGTAGGAACTTTTTTGTTTTCAAAACATATGTAGTCAAGAAAACACATGTGTAAACATACATTCATTCTCTTTGAGAGACAGGTTTTGGCTTACCGTAGCTGCCAACATAGAATAGCTTCACCGCTTTCATTCGCTGCCACTGCCACTTTCTCTGGTCAAACTAAGTTGAACATGCAGTAGTATACGTTGTGTTGCTACCCCTAAAATATGATAATACACGCATGTGCTTCTCCTATTGCTTGATAGGGAAGCTCAACTGCACATCATTGCCTTGTACTAAAGACAGCTACAAGGACGCAATTACAAAATCTACTTATACTCTTAATTTTTTAAACATCAATTAAAAAAATTGGCGACTCCATTGTTTACAAAGTAATCAAATTATGAATTTTCTATTCCAGTATGTTTATGGAACTTTTGGTTGGTCAACAAGTTATGGAGTTAAATTCTTCTAGATACAGGAGAGGAAACTTTTCATAGTTAGGCATCGACTCTATTCTGTCAAGTTTTCAAATACATGTGAACAGTTCGTCCCCTTTTTTTCCGTGTCCTTGTATTTCATCTCACATTTTATTCTCAGATTCGTACCCTCTCATCGAAGGCACATATCCTGTCAAAGAAATGGGGTAATGTACCTGTTATACTGGCCGGTGATTATAACAGTACTCCTCAGGTATGAATCCTGAAGCTATATGAATATCCAAGTTCTTTCAGCTATGTTAATGTGTGTAATGAATTGTTAATTGCTTCCTGCTTTTGACAGAGTGCAATATACGAGTTTTTGTCATCATCTCAGGTAAGTTTATTGCGATCTTATGATTCAAAAATTTAGCCTCCAGACTATCAACTAATATTTGTCATTCTAAATCAAATTGGATATTTCATGTGTAGGGTGCTTCGTTAACATTTGGATGTGGTTTTCTTATTTGCAGCTGAATATCATGTTACATGACAGAAAAGCGTTGTCTGGTCAAAGAAGTTGTAATCCTGCTCAAGTTTTTGGAATCGAAAGAAAAACACGAAATCCGCTCCATTTGATGGACAGGTACATAATTTTTTCCAGTTCTTCTACTCATGTAAACCAGTGAATTCCATAAACATGGGTTGAAAATTAGAATTACAAGGGCGCTTTGCTTATGCAAATTGGAAGTTTTCAGTTGGCCCAGTGATGGTCATGTGGGAATGCTAGCAGCTAGTTACATGCTTTGTTTTTTTTAATTGGAATCATTGTGGTCCCAATTGAGAAGTTCTGCTAGTTCATGATGTTTCACTTCACCTATGGTTTTCCTCTGTTTGTTCTAGTTTCCCTTTACTGTCTGACTATGAATCACATAACCTGTCTACTCTTACAATATGTTGCTAATTATGGGAGACATAATCTTTGACCAGCTCTTGATTTAGGTTTGAGTCATTCTTGGCTAAAAATATACAATTATCCTCAGGGATCTGTGTGGCTAACACCCGAACTACTACCGAGTACTGAGAAACCAAATAATAAAGTCAATGAGCCATTTGCCACTGTTTAGAACTGCTCAAGTACCAATTTAGGAGATTTTTTAATTTACTTTGCTAAGAATTAATTTTAGTCAAACATGTAACCGAACAATTACAAGTTAGAATAGTCAAGTTGAACTCGCATAGCCTCGTAGAGATAAAGAAGGAGATAAACGATAAAATTCAACTTGACGTGAGCTCCCCTGATCAGTTGAGTAATAATTGCATCGCTGGCTTGATGTAGCGTGTCAAGTTGACAATTGAAATCCTACATTTAGATAGAAGAACCATTAGAAGGATGTGGACAGGTCCACTATAAGCCTTGAATTGATTTTTCCCGAAAATTGTGTAGTGTAGGCACACAAACGTCCGATAGGGATAGTTGGGACAACGTGACGCCCTTGTGAGCTACCCTAGATCTGATGACGTTGTTTGGGAGAATAAGAAAAGTGTATCGGGTGTACATAACCCTAACACATAACGATCTTATTTATATAGACGACTCACATATTAAATAAGTAAACTAAGCAATGTGGGACTACTACTAATACTATATTCTAACAACGATGATCCATTCATTCCTTTTTAGGGTCAAGCCCAAGCATTGAGAGTAAATGGGCTAAGGCAAACTAAGGTCCCCAATCTCCATTCAGGTGATTCCCCATTCCCAGTCTCCATTTGGTCGGCACCCGACGCCATTTCCCGTTTAGGCAGTGGCCCATTGCCAATTGTTCTGAACATCTCCCATACCTAGTTCCAATTAGGTGATCCGCCAGTGCCAATCTTTGTCTGAGCAATAGCCCAAGGATATCCCATTGCTGATCTCCTATCAAGTTTAATTCCCGGGCTTTTGGCTGAAGTTGTCTAATCCACAACTTGCACTTGGTTTCAGAACATGGCAACCTATGTCGAGAGCATGGCCTAGGGACCATTCAGGTTGGTGCATCAGTCATGAATCACCAGAGTGATCTGTGACCTTGCATGAGATCACCAAGGACTTGCAGATTGGTCGAGAGTTGAGGAATCATGGAAGTTTCTTAGCTTGCCCCCTCGGGAGTTGCCTCCTTTGACCAGCCATAGATATGAGAGAAAAGCTTTCTAGAAGAAGACCAAGCCTTGTTTCTGGAAGAAGACCAAACCACGACCAAGGCATGTAATACCCCGAAGATTGTATGATACCTATCCACTGCCCACTGCATTAATGCGAGTACCGAGGGTGAGCGGCCTAGATGGCACAACTCACTTATAAAGGATTTATTCCCCACCATATGCAGGAGGCACATTTACCCCTTGATGAGAGCTATCTCCATCTTCAGGTGTGAGGCTTCTCTCTTGCAGGCACTTCTATTAGTCTAATGCTGCTTCATTTCTCTCCTCCTCCATCTCTGGAGGTTTCATGCCATCTCAGGGGCTATTGTGATTCCCGTATGGCCTACGGCCTGCTCTCATTACCTGTAACCACAACAAATTTGCTGTATATCCATACGCATCCTCACAAACGAAAGGGATGCATAATGAGATATTTACCCATAAAGGCATTCACTCCTCCATTGGTAAGACACAGGAGAGAAAGGAGGCCACATCCCCTTGATCTACACAATATGAGCCTCTGGAACAATTATGAATAAGTGCTGCTTATTTGTTTTCCTAGGGTGGGTTCGTTGCAAGAGGCTGGCTAGTGGCACACTCATTGCCCAGGCTTGATCCTCGTTCGGCTCATTTATGCCGTAGTCGAAATTGCGGATTCTTAAAGTTATGCGCTTATTTGAAAATATTAATGCTTAACTGCAATCTCTCTAATTGTTTTACTAATATTAGATCTATTCTGCTGGTAGAAATGCTACACCAGAGTATGGGTTTTCTATTCTCTCTTTTTAAGACCTTTGCGGAAGAATAACATTTAGCTTTATCTGCGCTGTTCTCTTCTTTATTGGCGGAGTTACAACTTGTATGCTTGGATGCACTGTATTTCAGATTCTTCAAGAGTGGCTGGACTGATGAAGAAGTAAAGGTTGCAACAGGCAGGGCAAAAAACGAAGTAGTTATGCACCCTTTGACGCTTAATAGCTCCTATGCCACACTGAAGGTATTGAATTTGTGTATGAACGCGGAACTGCTCATTCATTTTTTATGTTATTATGTACTAATATCACTCGGATGTTTCAATCTGTTTTTTCTCAGGGATCAACGAGAACCAGGGGCTTTAAAAGTGAACCTTTAGCTACTTCCTTTCATGCAAAGTTTTTTGGAACTGTTGACTATTTATGGTAATACCCTGCCAAAATATTCTAGTAATACCTTCAAACTACCTCAATTGTGTGGTGATTGTGAAAATATTGTGTTAAAGCCTGTTAAGACATCCAACTCAAAATCAATTGGCAAGGAGTGGAGAGGCCGCCTAGGCTCATATACAAGGTTTGGAGTTTTTATTTAAAAGCTCTAACACTCCCCCGCACGTGCGACCCTGATTCACACGTGGTGAGGGAAACAAACGATCCAACACGTACAACAACAATCAACTATCAACGACAAACAAAGGGGAACTAAGTAACTAACCATCAAGGACATAGAGTCTTGTCCAAAAGCCTCCGAAAACTTAGCTTTGATACCATGTTAAAGCATCTAACTCAATACCAATTGGCAATGAGTGGAGAGGCCGCCCAAGCTCATATACTAGGTTTGGAGGTTATATTTAACCAATGTGGGAAAAGTTCTAACAAAGTCTATGGTGCTTATTGCAGGTATTCAGATGGTCTTTTACCTACACGGGTTCTTGATACACTTCCAATTGATGTTCTTCAGAAGACAGGTGGCCTTCCATGCCAGGTTGGAATGCTTTTCAATCAGCTTATCCATCACTTTTGCTTCCGGTGTAATTACAAACACACACATTAAGTGTTTCAGGAAGGTTTCTTTTTCCTGGCATAAAACTAGATTTCACCTGAAAATCAAGAAAGAATTCCTGTTTTGAATGTCTTCGTATGATGAGCGTATGTAGTAGAAAAAACTGGAAACCAATAGCAAAAGGTTTTCCTGACATCATTCTGTTTGTGGGGACCTCTTCCTTTTCAGTTTCAGACTAGTATTTTTTAATAGAACAGGTGGCCAAGAGTCTTTTTTTTAAATATATGTTTCAGCTCCGTCTGATCACGTCAAAGAAAGACTTGAAAACCAAAACGCTTCATGTAGGCTATCGGGACACATTGAGCATTTTTGTTATATTTTGCAGAATGCAGAACATCTTCTCTTACCTTGTTTAGTTATCCATATTCATAATTTGTTGAACTCAGCTACAAAGCAAATAACTATTTTCATCAAATGTCTTTCATTTCAGACTTCCAGAACAAACTATTGGAGTTTTCCAACATTCTTTTGGGTTTCTTTTGGCTCTGGCGTACAAAGCATTTCAATTGTACTCACTAATAACTTGTTGGGATGAATGTTCATGTCCTGCATAACAATGTTGTCATCTGTCAGAGGACTAAGCCTATTGAACTGCTTCTGGTTCCGACTGTCAAACATTTAAACCACAATCTGGGCTTAAAGAAACTCTACAGTCAACCTTATCTAGTCTCATTACACATGCAATAAGTTTTTCGTTTATGGATGATGCCCGATGCCCACTGTCTTGCTATATGGCACAACCCATTTTTCAACATTGGCATTGACTTTTTCTTCATATGCAGAAATTGGGCAGTGACCACTTGGCCTTGGTTTCTGAGTTTGCCTTCATGCCCACCAAGAAGACGCTGTAAACAACACAGCCAGCAACTACCTCAGCCAAGGCCACTCCGTTCTCTGATGAAGATTTCGTTCATGGTTTCCTGGTAAATATTTTTTTGGTTGTTGTTGAGATTACAGAAAAATGTGAGAACAATTTCTAAAGCAAGCTCGGGAAGAATGCCAGATAGACGATTATGTTGACCCGTTCATTAATTTTCTTTCTTGCAAAGTAAGCCCATTTATGTCAAGCCTTACATTTTGTAACAGAAGTTTGTGTGGTAATGTGTAGTTGGTAATTAGTGTATGTCGCGGTCAAATTCAACTTTCAGTTATTTTTTTTTTCTTTTTCATTCACTCAGATCTTCCGCTTGATACATTTTGTTTACGTCATCATGTTTGGGTTTGACAAGCAATATAATCCCATGAACTTTCTTTTTGTCAATTTATTTCTTCTGTTGGTCTAGAAATTTAAAGAAAAGATTTATCTGTGGATAAGCATATCTTGTGAGTACAAAAATTTAGCATGGTGTCTCTAGATTTTCTTTTACAAATATCATCCTGGGTGTATAATGCTCCTGATAAATTATCCCAGGTTAGCCCTGGGGCAAGGAGTAGGTAGGAGTGGGCTTCACCATGTTTTTTTTTTTAATTTTTTTTAATGTTGGGTTACCCGTGTCAAAGATGGACTTGCTAAGAAGGGTATTTTATTATTTTGGGACTAATCTGCGTACGGTATCACATATGAATGCACTTGGAAGAAAAGAAATTTCAATAATAACGAATCTTTTCTTTTCACATTTTTGTCTTTATTTTATTACGTCGTTTGGATGGATCCTTTACAAACACGGAGGTGAAAAGGATATTAGCCAACTTGAGGGAGGTTAGGAAAATATCAAGTGTTGTATGGAGAAAGACAGGTGCAACACAAGAAAAAGAAAGGATCTCTATTCATCTCAGCAATCCATTGTTTAGATTTCGAGAAGACGCCTCGCGGGAAGAATTTTTCCCGAGAAGAATCTTTCACCTAAATGCAACTACTCCATTAAAAACACTTTCGGACCGCTAAGATTGTACAGATTGCTCCCTGCAATTTAAAAACAAACTGCACCCTGTAATTTAGAAACAAACTGCAGAGAAGCTATTTCCAAAAAGAAAATGGTGATTGCTGAAGAGCTCCAACCTAAGGAGTAGAAGGATGAAAAAATAAACTTCCTTATGGTGTGATATCATTTTACTTTTTCTATCATAGGTTTGTACTTTTCTTTGTCACATTATGAATTGTGCATCTTGAATCGTACAGGATACTGTCAATGTTATGGAATTGATTGAATAGAGAAAAACAAATTAATTTAATATGATCAAGTTTAATGAGTCAACCTTATATTTGAGTAAATAAAAATATATAGCCGAACTCATGTCGTGTCCTTGCCCTTATTCCAACCCATATTTGGTGGTACTCAGTTTGATGCCCAAGCCGGGGGTTCCATAGAACAACCAAAGAAACTCGTGTTTTCATGTAATCCATCTTTTTGTGTGATCAATAAGACCAATATAAATTCTATGTAGTAATGGGATCTAATTTCTGCGCTCCAAGAGAAGCCAGAGGCGCACCAAATTTGTCTCCTCCTGCCATTCAAAATAATATGCTACATTTGCGGCCCAAAATCAAGTCAAGAACCATTTTGCAATCAATTGTGTGGGACCCACTTAGAAGTCCCGTACAAACGATCCGAACCATTCAAAATTTATAAAATAATATTTTGATTTATCTTGAAAAAATTTAGCACAATTGGATTTTTTAAAGTAATTTATCTAATTTGTTCCATTTTCTATTCAGAATTCAAGACCCTAAACTCTAAAATAATCTTGAATGGTTTGGATCAGATCGTTTGTTTTTTGTTTATAATTTTCAAGATCCATCAAAAAATTATTTTATAATTTTTGAACGGTTCAGATCATTTGTGCAAGACTTCTAAGTGGGTCCCACACAATCATTTGCAAAATGGTTCTTGACTTGGTTTTGAGCCGCAAATGCATCAGATTATTTTCAATAGCAGAAGGAGACAAATTTAGAGCGCCTTGGGTTTTTCTTGGAGCGCGGAAATCAAAAACCTTAGTAATTTGTAGGTCTCCATGTATAAAACATTCATGCAAAAAACCACGTAAATCGGAGTAAAGTGAACTAGAGTAATAGGTGTTTAAATATGAATTACATGGATTTGTGGACTTAATTGGGTTGTGGGCTGAGTGTTGGATTATTTTTGGGCTGGTGTTCAATTATTTTTGGGAAAAAAAACAGTCAATGACGTGTTTTGATAATTAATACCCGCCAAGAACATTTTGTTCATTAATAAATGTTCTTAGCATGTCCTTAAAAGGTATTAATTATCAAAACACGTCATGGGCCGTCATTTTCCCTTATTTTTGAGCATGGTGTTCAAGCTTTATTACGACCGAGTGTTCAAAAAATAGCTAAACCAAAAGTATTACATGTATTCTAAGAATTTTTTTTTTAAAGGGTGTTCAATTGACCACTCATGGGTCCATGTGGAGCCGCCAGTGGAACTAAATTCGACATTAACAATGGTTAGTTTTTATTTTTTTAAAGGGAAATTTATAGAAATGGTCTTTCTAATTTTACTTGAGTCTCATTTTTGTCCTTCAAGTATTAATTGCAACTTTTTTGATCTTCAAATTTGGTTTTCATTTCAAATTGGTCCAATTGATAACATCAGTTAGCCACACTAGATGGAAAAAACCAGATTGAGGGCAGATATTATTAATTGGACTAACGTGGTACGAACTACAACATCCAAACTGCCATCAATCTGATTTTTTCAGTCCATTTTGGACGACAAAAATTATCAATTGGACCAATTTGGTACGAAAACCAAATTTGAAAGTCAAAAGAGTTGCAATTGATACTTGGAGGATGAAAATAAGACTCAGGTAAAACTAGGAGGACTATTTATATAAATTTCTCTTTTTTATAAGGTGACAATTGCAATGGTTTGTTTCTGTTTGAATAAGGGGACGACTATTCGGAGCTCCCTATTTTCTCCCGCAGCCTGTTAAAATTTTTCAATTATACTCGACAGTTGGTTTCCGAAATTGAGATACATTTTCAGCATCCAATTACTGAAATATAATATTTTTTTTAATAACTATTTACGGAAAATGTATGTTCGTCAGTTATTTATCGAAAGTTGAACATATTTTCGACATGTAGTTACCGAAATAGAATCTTGTTTTCAACAGCTATTTACTGAAATGTTATGTATGATTTTCAACAACCATTTACCGAAATATAGTGGGCTGCGAATAGTCGCCCCCTTGAATAATTACATGTTTTGAACTTTCATAAAAATAAATTGTCAAAGTTTTTCCCTAAGATATGCAAGATACAAATGCAACTTAACGAGTGGGAGACAAGTGAATATGACTTTCTTCGTTTGATGGCTAAGCCTATGAGTCAGAAGTTTGCAAAATATTGGGACAAGTCTTGCTTGGCACTCGCAGTTTCTGAGTTCTTGACCCAAGATGCAAAATGGTTGTGGTGGAGTTTTATTATGAGCAAATATATGGCCCTTGCGAGTCCACCAGTTACATTGACAAGGTCCGTACTATCTTTTCTAAGCTTTTTGATGAGTACGACAGTGGCGGAGGTGTTTTAGAGGGTAGTAGCTCGAGTCGAAGCACGCGGTCATGGGTTCTTCCAAACATAACTTGGACGGCTTTCAGGAATGGTACGAAAAGGCGCACGCTTCTAGCATCTATGCATTCCAGAAATCAGAGATGGACCAATACTTGGAGGAGATTGTGTTTCCAAATACTGAGGACTTTAATATTTTACATTGTTGGAAGGTAAACAGTGGGAAATATCCTACTTTGGCAAGGATGGCACGTGATATTTTGGCTGTTCCGACTACTACAGTTGCTACGGAGGCGGCATTTAGTGTGGGAGCTAGGGTAATTGACGAAAGTCGAGCTTCCTTACTTATGGATATCGTAGAGGCTTTGATGACTACCAATGATTGGATTGAATCCCGTGAGAAAATAAGTGTATGTTGATTCTTTTTAGATATATGAATGTTCTTTATAAAATATTCTCATATTTTGTTACTTGCATACTTTCAGTTGATGCAGCAAGTGTTGCCGAACAACGATGTTAATAGAGGAAAAGGTAATCCATTGTTTCTTGTCTCCAATTAACTACTGAATCCCATTCTTCTGGCTTGAGTGGGATCTGCATAGGAGAGTGTTTATGAATCTTTTTTGTGTTATGTGGATTTCACAGTAATAAACTAGTTCTATGTTACTCAACCCAAAAAGTTACTGTACCCTTATGCTTATTTAGTGCATATTACAGAACAAAAAAGTATTCAAATGTTCAAGGCGTAGCATTTTGTGTCTTACATTTCCCAGGCTCCAAACGACTCTAGAAAACCTAAGTAATTCCAGACGTTTTAGGTAGTAATAGATTAGATTAATTATGATCTGGTGCTTGTGAGATGTATGGAATAGCGTGGTCCTCCCAAATCATGAATTCCTAATGGTTGTTTGCTTTTCTGTTCAGGTGTTGCAAGGCCTAAAGATGGGTTCTAACCATATGCTTCTGACTTTGATATTGTTGATGAGGCTAGTAGCAGGAGGGGTGGTGGAGGAGGGGTCTCCTTTTATTTTCGAATAGATGGAGCTTGGCAAAAACAAGGAATTGCAAATGCTGTCATCCTCATGGACAGTTTGCTTCTTATTAATTTTTTGCGAAAAGATATTAAACCAGATGAGTGGTTATGTAATAGGTTAAACTCTATATCGATTGTAAATGTTAGTAAAGTCTCAGTGCAAGGAAAGGCTAGTTATTATATGACTGCTGTATTTTGGAAGGTATAGTCCGGATCTCCCCTTCTCTCCTCTCATTTTTTGGAGGAAAAAAAATTTATTTTTTTCCTTCTTTTAAAAATTCTGGAATTAAAAAAAAAATGGATCGGATTCGGATCGGATCGGATTTTTTTGGATTTGGATTATCGCTATCGGATCCTAGCCTTATCGGATCGGATCTGAGTCTTATCGGATTCGGACTCGGATTTGCCGGATCCGACCCATTGACAGGCCTAATCTGGAGTAGTATTTTATCGCATGACAATATTATTCGTTGACGGGAATTACGACGTCTGATCAATGTAATTTTGTCGCTTGAATGATTTACACAATGAATGTGTTAGGTCCCGTTTCAGTTTACCTTCTTTTTAAAAATTTTAATTCAAATATAATGAAAATAAAAATATTTTTTTAATTTTTTTTGCACCGTATAAAAGATCTCAGGTACCGTTCCGCTTTCTCTTTAAAATAGAAGGTAATTTTAAGCTCAAATATAATAAAAATGAAAATTAATTTTTTAAATTTTTTTGCACCATTTAAAAGATCTCAATGAGATCTATCAAACAAGAACTATATTTGTAGGAAAATTATTTGCGTAAACACATAATTTTTAAGCTTGAAATTATCTTATTTTTCTAAAAGTTCATTTTTGGAGAAACTGGAACAGAACCTCGATGAGATCTATCAAATAAGATCTATACTGATAGAAAAATTATTTGCATAAATGCATAATTTTTGAGTTTAAAATTGTCTTCTTTATAAAAAAATAATTTTTCTCCAAACCGGAACACCCCCTAGATCATCAAACGGAAATTATATATAGAAATATATAAAATGACTAATCATTACTACTGCATGAGAAGATCTTGAAGAGAGACGTAACAACCTGGATTTTTGTCTTATTTTTTTTAAATAAATTATTTTTAATCAAATAGTCTATAGTAATCGATTAATTATTTAAAAGTGTAATTAGATTAAACCAGAACCTAGTAATCATCCCACAATTTATGCGATTATGCTCCCATCCCCTCTCCCTTTATCTTTTCCGATTCTATCTCTCTCACTTCCCTCCCACATTCCATCACTTTCACCCTTATCATCTCACTCTTCCACCTACCTCCACTACTTTTCCCTTTATTTCTCTACATCCACTACAAAACCCAAACCCATCTCTCCATCCTTTTCAGCTGACAGAGAGAAGAGAGGAAAACAACTTCATTCCATGCACTCACGTCATCAAATCAGCAATCCCATAAACTCCATTCTCGTTCATATCACGTACCTCTGTTCACGACCTATTTCTTCCTAGTTGATGTCATTTTTAGGCCTGAGTTTCTTCATGAATGTTGTAGAGGACGTCGAGAGCTTCGATTCCAACCCAAGAATTGCCCAAAACGGTGAAGAATTGATAGAGTTATTGCCATTCAAAGTTAGGTAAAATTCTCGGATTCTGATTTCCAGGCAGATTTTGCGACCCTTCTAAACTTCCATTTTTCTCCTACTTGGAGTAGTTTTCGGGCTTAGACTTCTTCACAAAAGTTGTAGACCGTTTCAGGATCTTCGCGTTAGACACAAGAATCGTCCAAAATGGCACAGGTTTGGTCAAGTTATTCCAGTCCAAAGTTGTTGCTAGAATATCAATCTTTCGCCGCCAAACGAAAACCCACCAGACTCCACTGAATCACTTTGTCCAGATTAAAGGTAGATAAATCACTTCCCTACTTTCTCCTAAGAATATTAAGTAATTATGTATTGGTTTAAATGTTCCGAGTGGAAGAAATCGTTCCAAACGACGCACGGCCTGAACCAATTGGTTCTCTGGTTTCTCGGCAGTGGACAGAGCAAAAGAAACGAACTGGGTTTTGAATTTTAATGATAATATTACACTTCCCCCTCATTTGTTTATGGTAGTTCTAAAATTGACACTAAAGTATGTGTTTATCTTATTCTACTACCAGTTGTTGCATTTTAATGATTAGGATGATGAATGTATGTTATGACCAAATTGTCTTTGATTAAAATCTGTGATCAATACTATCATGTTTAAGTATACATTAACAACTTTGTTATTACTAGAACAATGATCAGTTTAGAATCAAATAATAAGATTTATGATAAAAAAAAATAGAAACAGTAATTATTTAAGTATATATAGATTGATAAACTGTAGAATTCAACCCTGTTAATAATCAGTGGGTAGTTTTGTAGTGGACGAATGATAAGTATAATAAACATAATAATAGTAGCAATAAAAATGATACGAATGGATTGTATTTTACAGTAAAACAATATACAAAAGACTAACGAAATATAAGTTTCCATTTTGACAAAATATTGGTCAATCATGTTAGTACTTATGAAATATTAGTAAGAATGCATGTTTAACGCTAGACTCAGTAAAACGACTAAATGAACACTGTGATTTCTACTAGTCTAGTTTAAAAAAAGAAAGAAAGAAAGAAAGAAGTATTTTAATTATAAGTTGGACAAAAGAATAAATAATTACTTGTACGTTCCTAAAATTATAGATACAGTGACACTAAGATTCTTAAATTCACGAGATTATAAATATCCTAAGATTTTCAAAAATAATAATGGAAATCCTTAAAGTTAATAAAACTATATACTTGTTCAATAAAATTTAAATATTCGAAAGGCACTGACCCAATCCAAATCCCTTATGTACTTAATTATTTGCACATATCAATTGTTATATTGTTATCTCACTGAAATGTATCATGTTCGAGCTGTTGATTGATTGTATCATGTTAAACGTGCTAGAATGGACTTGGGTTCATAGGTGATTTCGAGTAGTGAACACGTAGACGTAGTTAAGTAAAGGATAAAATGGTAAAATTGATTGAGGATGTTGGGTGCCCGTAAAGGACCTTGGTACGGTAAAATACCTTTAGTTAAGTTGGGAAACGGTAAAGGACCCTGAGTATGGTAAAGTGCTCAGTGTGTGTGGAGGACAGTAAAGGACTCCGAGTACAGGATTTGGGATACGGTAAAGGATCCTAAATGCGGTACAGTACCCAGTGTGCGTGTGGAGGACGGTAAAGGACTCCGGGTACAGTATTCTGGGAAACGGTAAAGGATCCTTGAATATGGTATAGTACTCAGTGTGAAGATTAGGGGTATGGTAAAGTACCCTGTGTGTAGAGTTGGGAGACAGTAAAAGATCCTGACAATGAGATTGTGCGACCTCTAATACTGAGTTGTCGTGGTGAGCTATTCCTTTATTATGCTTGTAAGCGAATCAAGACTGGATACATAATTTAGTAGTATTCGCTTAAAACCATGGTGCAGGACAAATAAATGGAGAGTTATTTCATGGGACGGTCAAAGTTGGTGGATATGGGAGAAAAGGATTTCATAGAGAGAATTCTTAGATTTCATGTTAGTTGATGGATAGTAAAGAAAAAGATAATATGTTGTTATTCTGTATCTCCTGTGAATTATTATATTGTTGATTTGCTAATTATAAGGTAATGGGTTAATAAGATTGAGATTATCTACTGAGTTTCAAAACTCATTATAGTGCCGTTGGGCTCGCGTTTTATGCCAGGTAATCAAGAGACCGAAAAGCAGAATCCGCTGCAAAACGATCCGTACCAGGGTGAAGACCTCCCAGCTGAGAAAGGGGAGTTTTTTTTTTTTGAACCGAGAAAGGGGAGTTTGTTGAGCCTTGGAGGCCATACCCTTAGAAGCTCTGTTAATTTGACAAACTTTTATTTAAATTTTTATAAGTGTTATCACATTTGTTGAACTCTATTTCATTTTGTTGGTTTGGAAGACAATTAAGTAGTTTTGAATTTGCTATTTGAGGTTTTCGCTACTAAACTCTGTTTAATAAAATTTCACTTGTTATATATTAGTTTTATGAATTATTAAATTAATTAAAAATAATTTAATTAACGTGTCCGAAAAATCGGGGGTACAAGAGACGTTTAGTAAGCACAAGGGTTGGCTATTACACCGGGAGGGAATTACAAACACCTCACCATCTCCGTCACAAACACCACAAAACGGCGGGAAATTTGAAGAGATAGAGAGTTGAGTGTTGCTTTGAGAATGGACGATTCAGGAGCGATTCTCTGCCAGATCTCTTCTCTCAAGGACATGCTCGATCAGGTTCCCCATCACCTTACTTAAACTCACACCTGCTGCATTTATACTTTCGTATGCATTTTCCTCCCAATTTATACTACAGTATAATTTTAGCATCGATAATTGGGGTTTCTCGTCAGATCAAAATCTAGGGTTTCTAAGTATTGCGTCAATTCCTTTTCTTTTTTTTTTTCCAGGTGAATGAAGAAATCGAAGCGAGTATTCAGATCACCAGAGAGATAGAGTCGGAAATTGTGAGGTGTTCCGAAGTGGAGAGCGATTTGTCAGTCAGAGAATCGGAGCTAGCGAAGATGGTTTATGTGCTGGATTTTGATATCAGTGGATTGATTGCAGTAACTGGTAAAACAAGAGTTCAGTTTGTACCAAATCTTTATTCTTGTGGATCCTTCAGATTAAGTATTTGAAGAATTTGCTAAGTTAGGTTTTTTTTTTTTTTACACCTTAGGGAAAGCAGAGGAAATTATATTGGAGTTTAGTCTGTTAGAGAGCAGAGTTGTTAGATTTCCTTGTTTGGTTCGGCAAAGATAAGGAAAAGATAGTTAGAAGAAATGTATTTTTTTCTTTTTGTGATTTTCAGGAGAAATAGGAAAGAAAACAATAAACAAAACTAACAAATGATTTAAAGATCGGAAATAGGAGAGATCCGAGAGAATAAGGAAAGTAAAAAGGTGAAATGTAGATGTTAATATAATTTTCATACGTTTCCCCCCTCTAGCTCCCACCCATATCAAAAACCTAATAGAGGAACGAAGGAAAATAATTATTTTCCCTTCCGGGTCGGCCATGAATTAGTAGATAGCCTATCTGTTCGATAACGTAAATGCTAATTTGTTAGACTGCATGGGAAATGAAGTACGCTTTAAAAATGCCATTTCTATAGTTATTTCATGTTATGTTGCCCTTAGATTTAGTGTTCAAAGTTCTGTTTGCTCTTAGAGTCACTTCAATTCTGCAGATCCACGTAGAGTTGTGCTGTTACTCAAGTTTTTAAATCGCATAATAGTATCAGTTCTCTACACTGGGAAAGCAAAAGCTATAGTGTAAAGGACAAAGTGAAAAAACCTCACAAGACCTGCAAGTTGAATGTTACCCGTGAAAGCTTATTGCCTTATTTTATGCCTATGCTGTTTGATGGTCTTGGTGAATCTCCTCATCCTACTTGGTTTTGTACAATGAGAGTTGCGATCTACTCATTTTCTTTCTTTTCTTGCTTGTTTATAGCTGATTCAAGAAGCTCGGTAAAACTCTTGGAGGAGGATTTATGTTGTCTAAGAGTGAAGCGTGATGAGATCATTAAAAGAATAAGCAACTTGCGGTACTGGTCCAAATCTATGTGAATGTGCAAAAAATATGAAAATACAGGTTATCTGTGTCTCGCATCTGTACACTTCAACTAGACTCAATACTTTTTTGCACTGTTTGTGCATTTGGAATACACACACACACATATTTTTATATACAGAGAGAGAGAGAGAGAGAGAGAGAGAGAGAGAGAGAGAGAATTATACATCTCTCCCCCTAGTCATAGATCCAAGTTTCTTTTTGGTTTGATTTTGTAAAGGCCTCTGTGATTGCATTTCCTTGTTGTTGTAAATGAACTACTTTCATATAATACTATGTATATAGAGCTCTAGTTAAGGCTTGAAAGTTAAAAAATTACATCGACATGACTCCGCTGTTGCAATAATTCTACAGTTCAGTACATTAGGCCAGAGATATTTCTGTAATGTGATCCTGTCCACACGCTGATCACATTAGCAATTCTTTCATGATAAGCTTTAAGGTAATTTATCAACAACATTTAGTCTCTTGTAATTATTTAGGACCTGCTGAAACATATGGTGCTATTCCATTCCAAAGAACTTTGCGACCCCCCAAAAAGGAGGCAGGATATGTGACAATTTTCTCATAGTTGTGACAGTCCAAACAAATAATACTGGCAGTTAAACATTGTACAATTTACTTTGGCTAACTTCTGCATACAGCTGACTCAATTGTTTTTGGACAGGGAAGGTTTTACTAAATCATGCCTGGATTTCCAGAGGAACATTGAAAAGGGAGAAAATGATGTACTGAGGGATTTACTGTCAGAAAAAGAGTATCTTGAAACCGGATTACATCTTTTGGGAAAGAAAGACAATGCCTTGCAGAACTCAATGTTGGCGTTTATGGAGGAGATTCTTGAAGATCTTCATGGTTCCAATTCTGGTAATGTTGGTTTTTCCTTCTTTGTACAAAAAGGCATAGGCAGACATGAGGTAGTAGTAATAGTGAGATATCTCAAACATCTGGGACTCACGTAGACATGTCTGCGAGTTTCTTCCCTAAATTTTTCATGTGGTAATTCATAAATCCATTGTATGTTCCTACTATCTGTAATATACACGTCTTTATTTTGCATCATGCAACTACTTAATTTGCATGACTTTATGATGAGTGATCTTGCTTGATAGAGGCACTATACGTTTTGAGTGAGTTGTCAAAGTGAACTTCTGTGATATAAACAAGCAAAAGACTGGCCTTATTGGAAAAGAAGTTTCCGAGCAATTATAGTTGAGAGGTGGTTTTTTGAATTGTTGGTTTAATTGCTAAGAACCCACCCACTCACACACACAAGAAAAAAAGCTATATCATGTTTGTCTTTCTTGAAATGTTCCACCATTACGATTGTACTTTTGAGGGGTTGAACACGATGAAACCAAAGGCTATTTTTTCTTGTGGTTTACAATTGGATGCATGGATATGGTTGTATGTCATTGTGGGGTGATGGTTTATCGACAAAAGTGGTGGTGGAACTCTGGTTCAGATTTGGACTAGGGCTTCTCCACAGGATTGGACCTCCACAAGGAACACCCACTGTGCCTAACCGGTCGGCGTCAGCAGGGAAGGCACTCTGATGGTTAAGTAGCTGAAGGTGGAAGAAGTAAGGAAGCTCTTGGGTTAGCATGAGCAGGGTATCTCTTAGGCTTTTTTTGCTTTATCCTTCTATAGAACCTCCAAACTTGCCCTCCAAGCATACACGTGTTCAGCACGCGAGATAACCGCTTCTGCTGACATCACATATGACGTAGGCTTAGAAGACGGTTATGCTCACGTGTGTGAACCACATTCCGTAAATCAAGCGGGTTGGACCTAGATCGGCTTTACCCAAGGAATACGGTTCAGGTAAGCAACCCTGGTTACTTTTGAATAAGGTTCAAGCCCTTCAACCCATAGATAAGGGATGCGGTACAATAACCTCAGCAAGGACCTACGGTTCGGCTGGGCTCAGTTGCTCCATGTTCTATGGCCTATCGTTCCCCGAGCCACTTAGGTGTGCATGGTTCGGACCTCCAATGGTCGGGAGTGCGGCGCACTACAGTCATCTTGGTTTTAGCCTTACCATGTTATTTGAGAGAGGGAAAAGTGTATAGGGTGTTAATTAACCCTAACACGCACAGACTTTATTTATAATATGAGATACTCATTACAATGACTCAATTAGCCAATGTGGGACTAACATAAGCCTGACAATATTCTAGCACTCCCCTTCAAGCTGGAGAGTAAATATCACAAAGTCCTAGCTTGTTACATAAGAATTCTAAACGAGGTTTAAACAGTGATTTGGTAAAAATATCTGCGATATGAGCTCCTGTGGACACAAAGGTTGTAACCAACATACCATTGTCAACCTTCTCTCGAACAATGTGACAATCTACCTCAATATGTTTGGTTCTCTCATGAAACACTGGGTTCGAGGAAATATGTATCGCTGCTTGATTGTCACAATACATAGGAATGGGTAACTGCACCTGAAATCCTAGCTCCTCAAGAAAGGATCTTAGCCAAACAATCTCACATGTGGTATGAGCCATAGCATGGTACTTTGCCTCTGCATTAGACCTTGCAACAACAGTTCGGTTCTTGCTCTTCCAAGTAACTACGTTGCTACCAACAAATGTATTGTAACCAGTTGTTGAATGTCTGTCTGAAGGTGACCCTGCCTAATTTGCATTTGTAAATGCCTCAACACAAAAATGACCATTAGAACGATAAAATAAACCGCGTCCTGGATGAGTCTTAAGGTACTTAACAATGCGAATACAAGCTTCCCAATGTGGAAGACAAGGAGCAGACATAAATTGACACACCACACTAACAACAAATGAGATATCAGGACGTGTATTGGTAAGATAATTCAACTTACCAACCAATCGACGATACCGGTTTGGATGAGGAAATACCTCTCCCTGATCAATGCCAAGTTTCACATTAGGATCCATTGGAGTCTCCACAGGTCTAGCTCCCAATAAACTTGTCTCCTCTAGAATATCCAACACATATACATATTTCCTCTGGGACAGACTGATCCCATCCTTGGACCTCGCTACCTCAATGCCCAAGAAATATCGCAACTTACCCAAGTCTTTAGTATGGAACTGACTGTAAGAATTGTTTCAACGCATCAATCCCTTTTTGATCATCTCCAGTAATAATAATGTCATCTACATAAACAATGAGCAATACTTTCCCTTGAGCCGACATAAGGGAGAATACAGAGAGGTCTGATTGACTTTGACACATGTCAAATCTCATAACTGCATCACTAAACTTGCTAAACCATGCTTTAGGAGATTGCTTAAGTCCATAGAGTGCTTTGCGAAGATGACCTACCTTATGACGCTCCCCCTGAGCAACGAACCCAGGTGGTTGTTCCATGTAGACTTCCTCCTGGAGATCGCCATGGAGAAAGGCATTTTTGACGTCGAGCTGGAACAACGGCCAACCAAGATTGGCAGCAAGAGAAATAAGAATTCGCATAGAACCAAGCTTGGCAACGGGAGAGAACGTTTCTGAAT
The DNA here is from genome assembly GCA_019656295.1 of Rhododendron mucronatum var. ripense. Taxonomy (NCBI): domain Eukaryota; kingdom Viridiplantae; phylum Streptophyta; class Magnoliopsida; order Ericales; family Ericaceae; genus Rhododendron; species Rhododendron mucronatum. The sequence goes on along the minus strand of BPLT01000087.1, from coordinate 1,827,631 downwards.
AATCAACACCATAAGTTTGGGTGTACCCTTTGGCAACCAGACGAGCTTTGTGGCGCTCAACAGTGCCATCATGAAGGTACTTAACAATATAGACCCAACGACAGCCGACGGTAGTTTGACCAGCAGGAAGAGTAACCAACTCCCACGTGCCATTATTATGAAGAGCAGACATTTCATCCTCCATAGCTTTCCGCCACTCAGACCGTGATAATGCCTCATAAACAGTGTTAGGAACAAAAACAAAGGAGACAGTAGTAGTGAAAGCACGAAGAGATGGAGAGAGATGATAATATGAGATAACCTGAGAAAGAGGATGAGAAGCGCGAGAACAATTAGAAAAACCATATTTTACCGGCGGGTGGCAATTCTCACGAGTCGGATAGCGAGGAGCAGACGGATTTGGTGATGGGGGGGAAGACGGAGGTGCAGGCAAAAATGGTCCGGCGGGCTAGGAGGGTTCTGCAGGTGGAGACGGGGTTGGTGCCGGTGTGTGGGAACGCCGAACATAAACCTGCAAAGGGTTTGGTAGAACAGTGCTAGTTGGAACAGCCATAGGCAATACAGACTCTAGGGTAAGGAGATCATTGGTAGTAACAGGAGCCGAGTAATAGGGCAAGGACTCATTGAACGTGACATCAGCACAGACAAAGTGACGACGTAAAGTAGGAGAGTAACATCGATACACTTTCTGGGTGTAAGAGTATCCGAGAAAAATACACCGAAAAGACCGAGTATCAAGTTTACTCCTATCTGGGTCAAGAGCATGGACATGACAAGTACACCCAAAAACTCGAGGGGGTAATGAATGGAGAGGCCGATCGGGAAATAAGACCGTATGGGGAACCTGACCACCTAGGACCGTAGAGGGCATGCGGTTGATTAAGTAACAGGCATTGAGGACAACATCACTCCAATATGACTTAGGAACCTGCATTTGAAATAATAAGGCACGCATAACCTCAGACAAGTGCCGAATCTTGCGCTCAGCAACTCTATTTTGTTGTGGAGTCCGAGAACACGACGATTGGTGAATAATGCCATGATCAGCAAAAAATTGAGACAGTGTACTATGAAAATATTCACGGGCAATATATGAACGAAATAACTTAATGCAGGTTTCAAACTGATTCTTAATCTCCATGTAAAAGTATTTAAAAACATATTTCAATTCAAATCTCTCTTTCATTAGATAAAGATATGTGATACGAGAAAAATCATCCACAAAGATAACATAAGACCGAAAACCAGAAATACTAGGCACATGAAAAGGCCCCCAAATGTCTGAATGAACTAACTGAAAAGGACGCGACGCACGATGCTCAACCCTAGGATAAAAACTGACTCGACGATGTTTACTAAACTCACGGACTTCACAAACCAACTCATTAATGGAAGGACACGAGGGCACAAGACGCTTCAAGCTCTGAAGAGAGGGATGACCAAGACGACAATGCTGTTGATATGGAGACTCTGATGTCTGAAGGGCAACGGTTTGAGACACTGCTAAGTAATATAGACCACCTCGCTCAATGCCCCCACCAATCTTCCTCCCCGTCGTGAGATCCTGAAAAACACAGCCATGAGGAAGAAATGTAATGGAACAATTTAAAGATTTTGTAAGACAGCTCACAGACATTAGATTAAATGGAAAACGAGGAACATGTAATACGGATGTCAATGTAAGAGAAGAAGAGACAGGAACTGAACCCAAACCGGTAACAGTGGTGGTAGATCTATCAGCTAATGTAACATGAGATGATCTACCAACTGGCTGTCAATCACAAAGGAAAGCAGGTGTGCCGGTCATATGATCGGTAGCTCCAGAGTCAATAACCCAAGGAGAGGAAGAAGAGGAAGCAACACAAGCAATAGATGGACCGATCTGAGCAAGCGTAGCAGTGGAAGATCCTGTTGCAGTATGAAATGACAATAAGCGCTGGTGCTCATCAGCTGAAACAACCACACTATCAGCAGAAGATTGAACAAACTGTCCAGTATCCTCAGAGACAGTAGCCTGATGAGCCTGAGAGAAGCCATACAACTCATAACATGTGTCCACTCAATGATTGGTCCCCCCACAGTAAGTACACAACCGAGCACCACGGCCACGACCGCGGCCTCCCCTTGTCATACGGCCACCACGACTAAATGTACGATCACCTCAACCACCAATAACAGTGTTTGTACGGCCACCACGACCATGACCATTCATCCCAAAATCGCGACCACGGCCTCAAAACCCAGAATCACGACTGCAACCACGGCCACGACTGACTGAGAACACAGAGCTATCAGAAACAGCGGAAGTCAAAGCAGAATGGTCAGGAGCCGGTGTACCAGAAATAGATAATGACTGCCGGAGACGACTGAATACCTCGCTGAGAGGAGGTAAGTCACGATCCCCTGAAATCTGATTACCCACAGGTTTGAAAGTGGATGATGCACCAGATAAGAAACGAGTGACCCTCATGCGCTCACGCTCGCGTCGTATAACCTGAATATCAGCAGAAAGTGGCTCACAGATATCCAACTCATTACAAATACGCTGGAACTTAGCATAATAATCCTCAAAAGAATCATCACCTTAAGATATATTAAAGAAAGACTGATGAAGATCATACGTACGACGGAGATTGTTGACTCCTGAGTATAACTCTCTTGCCTGTGTCCACACTTCTCGAGCTGTATCACAAAATATCAATGTACTAGCAACCTGTTCCGTCATACTATTCCATAACTCGGAATGAATACGAGAATCAACAGGTTTCCAGGCCCCATATGTGGGTGCATCTAGAGCAAGTGGCTCACCAGTCAAATAAGAGTCCTTGGACTGACCCATATAATACACCTGAACAGCTTTTGCCCAAAGAACATAATTACCCCCATTTAAGGGTGTGAAGGTAATAGAGTGTCTCTCGCGAGACCGAGAGCCACTAAAAAGACTACCAATACCAGTAGAACTAGAACTAGAAGTAGTACCAAGAACTGTAGAAAGGGGCCCGAACTTGTTTTCTCCTCGAGACATTTTCCCAAACACGTAAGGAGCACAAACACAAGAATCAACAACGACAAACTAATCCAACCACGTATAATAAACCAAAAAAAAAAACAACTAATACTAGATCAAACGACCAATACCAATGTGGATGAACCTGCCATTGCTCAAACCGAACAAAACAGCAACCGCAAAAACCATAATCCACACAATAAGAGTAAAAAATAACATAAATCAGCAATATCCAACTGAATGCAACATGACCCAGCCAAACTAACAGACTACAATGTTAACCAATGGAGCTTCGAACAACATCAACGCTCACAGAGAACCAACAATAGAAGTCAGCCGAAAAGCAGTAGACTGACCAACATAGTATTAGAAAATTAGAATACCAGAGAACCAAGCTAAGATCCGGAACCAACCTTCAACTTATCAACATAGAACCAGTATACCGGACAAGCAACCAAATTTTTGGGCAGCCGAAGGACAAGAAGTCGATCAACGAGGACTGCGTAAGGATCAAAGAGCATGAACAAATTGTGAACCAACTCTGGCTAGGTTCAGGAGGAACCGAAGAGAACTGGGTAAGGGCCGAAGAGGCTTTTCAGGCGCCGACGAGATTATATCAGGCGCCGATGAGGCTATTCAGGTACAGGCGAGTGTTGGGTAAGAGGTTTCAAGAAATTTTGAGGGATTTTGGTAATTGGGTTTGTGGTTTTGGGGGTTTGCGGGGCATATGGATGGTGGCTATGTTGATGGGTTAGAGTTACGGTTGTAGCAGCTGTTGTCAACGATGGCAGTTTTTTTTTTTGGTAAATACGGGGAGATTCTAGAGTTATGGTTTGCGATTAGGGTTAATGTGGAGCTCTCATACCATGTTAAAGCATCCAACTCCAAATCAATTGGCAAAGAGTGGAGAGGCCGCCCAGGCTCAAATACTAGTTTTGGAGGAGATAATTAACCAATGTGGGACAAATCCCAACAGGCATCAGTGTCATTCTCGCTCATTCCTTTCTTTGAGTTCAGTACTTTTCACATTTTGCCACCTAATTACAAGTTTGTCTCCGTTTATTGGGCATATGGGATCTGCAGTGGTCCAATTTCCGTTAATTGTTTCCTGGTTGGCATGCTCTTCAGTACTCTTACAAGCTTTGCAGTTGTAACTTGTATGTTACTTTATACTAACGGCAGAAGATAAATGGAAATTGTTTTATCTTTTTTGAAGAACTTGTTTTGATAAGGGATGCTGAAGCCCTTTCTCACCTATACGTAGATGGTTAATCTTCATGTGCTTAGTTTTTCTTGGAACTGGATAATTTTATAAAAGGGACCACTCCCAAAAAACTCAAGGAGATAGCCTTGAAAGGACACAACCAATACAGAACAAAACATTAAGGACTAAACTAAATACAAATATCAGAAACATCCAACAGACTAAAAAAGAGCTAAGCTGGGCCAAAAATCTTCTCAGAAATGCCCCACTCCAGACAGCTCTTGACATTGGCAGAGGTCTTAGGAATCTGTCTCCATGACCTATGTCTTCCCGAATCGACATGCTACCCGTGTGAGGGGGAATTTTCGGATTAACTACCTTTAGCACGAAATGAAGGCTGTACAGGACTTCACTTCCTCTACAATCAACTTCTCAACAGTTTCACAGTCATGCCCAAATTGCTGAAATATTCTACCATTCCTCTCCTTCCAAATAGAATAGATGGAGGCAGATAAGCTAATTTTAAAGAGAAGAGATTGAACCAAACTTCCCTTACAGTTAGAGATTGTTAGACTTGTCCCACATCGCTCATCTAAGCCACCCAAGCTTGGTTAATAAATTCTAGAGGCTACTCCACCTATTGCCAATTGGTTTTAGGTTGGAACCCTCCAAGAAATCTAACATGGTATCAAAGCTAAGTCTTGGATGGCCTCACCTCTCGTGGGAAAGTTTCTGTCATCTCTGTCGCTCGAGTCAGTCGGTCAGCTCTTGGTCAGTCACCTCCACGTGCATCCAGGCTGCACGTGAGGGAGAGTGTTAGACTTGTCCCACATCGCTCATCTAAGCCACCCAAGCTTGGTTAATAAATTCTAGAGGCTACTCCACCTATTGCCAATTGGTTTTAGGTTGGAACCCTCCAAGAAATCTAACATGGTATCAAAGCTATGTCTTGGATGGCCTCACCTCTCGTGGGAAAGTTTCTGTCATCTCTGTCGCCCGAGTCAGTCAGTCAGCTCCTGGTCAGTCACCTCCACGTGCATCCGGGCTGCACGTGAGGGGGAGTGTTAGACTTGTCCCACATCGCTCATCTAAGCCACCCAAGCTTGGTTAATAAATTCTAGAGGCTACTCCACCTATTGCCAATTGGTTTTAGGTCCAACCCTCCAAGAAATCTAACAGAGATACCACACTGCACTTCTGAATTCAAGTCCCATGCATGAGGAGAGAGCCCACAACGGTCTCTTATATTCAACCAAATCGAGAAGATAACTGACAGTCAAAAAATTGATGGGAATGGCTTTCCATACCTGTATTGCATAGAACACACCCTCTATTATTCAGAACACCCCAAGCAGCCAACCTATTCTTTGTAGATAGCCTATTCAAAATAGCAATCCGCTGGATGAAAGACCGAGGGGGGTACTGATTTCTTATACCAGACCAGATAAAACCATCCCAATTCTATAGCCCGAGATTGAAGAGCTGCCCATGCAGGTTTAGTAGTATAGCATCCATTTGCATTCAAAGACCAAGAAGCTCTATCTTCTCTATTCACTTGAGACACCATATTTGGTGGACCTTAGGACTTTGTCACTAATGGTGCTATATTTGTGAAATGCAGATTTGCAAGTTGAGCTAGAGAATCAGAAGATTGAGAATGAGAATTTGCTGAAGGATATCAATGAGTTGAAGGCCACTATACTGTCAATTATTTCGATCTCATAATGATCAGCGATAAAAACTTATCAGTTCTTGTGCAGTTCTTTTCAGCAAGACCAATAGTTAACTCTGCAGTCTATAGTCAGTTCCTTTGTTTAGTTATTCAGATGCTTAAGTTACTAATCAGTAATTCTTCCTATGTTTCCTGCATCAAATTCCATGATGGTCACAAGTTTTTCCCTCCTCTTCTTTTGTAACCTCAAAACTAAAATTTTGAATCCCGTAGATATGTTTTCAACATCGAAAGAAATCAAATTGCATATCTATAATGTTTTGTCCTCTCACTTTTTGTAATCTTGCAGGTTTGTTTCCTGGCTCGGTCTTTTGCGGCACCTGAGAATCATCTTGGGCAACAAAGTCATGGTTTTTGTTGGCCTTACAGTCCCTTAAGACTTCATTTTTGAGACAACCTATCTCTTATAGTAACTTGCACTGCATGAGCAAAAAAGACTTGCAAAAAAAAAAAAAAAAAAAACTTGCATGTACAAGCAATTAGGATGATGTTTTCATAAATTACAATCAGGACAATTGAGGATCTTTTGTGAAGGATTGGAAAAATTATCACAGGTCGCCTTATAAGTAAAAATAGTTTTTTATCTGTTCATAATCTTCAACAAGCAAAAAGGCTTGTATATTCTGGTACAAATGGTTAGAATGTAACTAGTAGTGTCCCCGTTCTATGGACGGAAAAAAAAAATCACATTGGTGTTTCTTTCGGCTTCATGTATTTAACGGGGACAATGTTAGTTGATAAAAAAGATTGTTTAATCTTTTTTTCTAGTTCCGTGTTAGATGAGTCCTTGAAGACGAGAGGGATTTGGACCAGGTTATGGCTGATCGAAGGGCTACCGAGTTGGAACTCGACGCAAGAGATGGCCACGTCTCTCAGCGAAAGCTTCCCCACCTCCTCTCCACGACCAAGGTAACTCTAATTAACCACTCTGATTCTTGTATATGTTCTGTAGTCAAGTTCTGATTCTATTGTGCTTTTATTTTTGAAAACTTTTAGGACAGTAACTTCTTCGTTTAGTACAATTTCTATTTTGTCAAGTTAGCTTTAATGGGGCTCCCCACTCGTGGTCGGTGGGATTGGGGTGTGATTGGTGGGCTTCAGGATTAGTTGAAGTGCGTGTAATCTGACCTAAACATTGAGTTTTCACTCTTACTAATTTTTTTAATCTTTCGGTATAGTTTTGAATGCAAGTAGTATTTTCAGAACTAGATGAGTCTTGCCTGGCTGTAGACGTGCATGTGGTTGATATTGTTTTTCATCAAACCTTGTGACCTTTGCAGTCAATTTTCTAGTATTGTTGTAAGTTGGTTTGATTATCTAGTGCTTGCAAGTTTTCTCTGGTTCAGTGCCCACACCACGACAGTTGTAAGAGTTTTCGGGAAACTTGAATGCAGCTTCCTAGTTAAAGCCCAGCAATCTTTGGACGGTTTGGGGGGGGGGGGGTGTTGGGGTCGGGGGGGGTTTGTGTTGGGTTTCTTTCCCAATTGGATATATCCGCCCTCATCACTCTCCACCCTCATCCGATCGCCGCCAGACGCCTTGACTACTCCTCTTCCTCCGCTACCGCACCTCCTCCATCTCCACTACGTAGTCGTCGGCATTTCGTCACCGGTGATGCGCCTTGGGTTCGTGGTTCAGGTTTGCAGGTCCTGAGTGAGTTTGGGTGTCTTGGATTCGATCGGAGCTCATGGTTGTGTTTGATTTGGTTTGCCTATCATTGCCTACCCCTACGAAGGGGACCACAAAAAGTGTATGGGTAGGACCCCCCAGCCGGTTAGCTGCCTCTGTTGTTCTTTCAGCTCCAAAAGTTAATGGATGGATATCTTTGTAATGGCCGTAAGGCATTTTATGAATACTAAAAATGTCTTCTGATCAACAAATATGCCGTGGGTGAGCAATAAAAGATGTAGACTGTGTACTAGGAAATGTCTCCAAATCCTATGCTGTTTGGTTCGCTTGGATAAGTAAATTTAATAGTTTCACAAACGTGAATACAATAACAAGCCTCCTATAATAACGGTTTAACTAAAGGAAATTACAAAGCCACTTTCCATAGAAGTAGGCCAGTTCTCTTGCCAAAGCCATATTTGGCTTTGGATATGATCTCCAATGGCTTTGCTAATCTTTCAGCTAAATGCTGGTTTTGTCAAATCATAAGCCAACCTAGGATTGGCCGCGTTGACTAGAATGGTCGTGAACAGGAGTTGGGAGCAAAGGTTAGGGCTTAGAGCAGCTCCGGGGGTGATCTATACTCACTGCTGATGCCAAAATTGGCTGGAAAGTCTACAAAATACGGCTGCCAGTGAGCCAAATTTCATCTCAAAACTTGGCAAAGGCCTTGATAATTGCCACATTTGGTAGCAAGTTTGGCTGAAACCAATAAAAATTCATACCGAAAAAAAATATCCATGAACCGAAACTTGATTCCACCACAGGTACAGAGTTGGAGAAATCTGGCTCTCATAGCATTTCTCAGCAAATCACAAAGACATACGAAAAAATTCTCGACCCAAAATCAGGAAAGCTACGTGTCTTGTGTTGATAAATTGTAGTTTGAAGGACATAATGGTAGCTGTCGTAATATTGTTTGCATTAATGAAACAGCAGTGCCAGGTTAAGCATTTTGACACTAGCAAGCCAACAAATGCTTTTGGCTTTGCCAAAATATCATGGGCTAATGGATGCTCTAAAATGGTTGTTATAATGTAAAATGGCTTGGCACCATTGGAGCAACATGGCCAAAATGGAAAAGTACCACTGGCAACATCTACAATGTTTTGTCCCTACTCTCAAAATGGTAAAGTGCCACCGGAGCTGGCCAAAAATTGGCTTTGGCTTTGAAAGTAGGGACAAAACATTGTAGATGTTGTTACTTTCTTTACTAATCGAATGCCAAATGCAAGTGGCACAGTGGAATGTTTACTCAGTGGTTAAGTGCACAACCAACTTCAAAGGATCTAGACCTGTAAGAATTGGATTTGTACAGTCACGGCTTGCTAGTTATACTGACATGGTACTCTTTTCCCTGTCAAGGTGGAAGTAAACATGGTATTTTTCTTTTGCTTGAAGATACAGAAGTTTACCTGAATATTGCTTACAAGGGATAACTATCATTCTTTCCTCGAGACAATTGCATGAACTGGACGTTCACAAGCTGTTGAAGTGTTGCATATATGTCCAAACCAGCTTATATAAGGTTCTCTTGTGCGATGCACAAAACATGACTAGGGGCTTGCCTTGTGGCGGGGTGGAATAAAGCAGAGTCATCTTACTTATGACATAAATGCTATGGGTCTTAGGAGAGTTTTTTGTGCTCTAGAGTGCCATGGCCCCGCTTCTTTCTTGTGACAATGGCATGAAATGGACATTCCAAAAGCTGTTGAAGTGTCGCATAGAAGTCCAACCCAACTTTTGTAAGGTTTTCTTGTCTGGTGCATAGAACATGACCAGGTGTTTTTCAGGTGGCAGGGTGGATCGAAGCAAAGTCATCTTATGTATGGCATGCATGTAAACGGCCTTGGGAGAATTTCCATGCTTTGGAGGGCCATGGCCCTGCTCCTGAAAATGAGGTTGTGAAAGAAATTGTTTCTTCATTGGACTTTGGATTTTTTCCCTATACTATAAAAATAAAATAAAAAGCGGGAGGTATGAGGAAGAAGCATCATGCAAGTGGCAAGCTGTTGCTGTGTGCTCTTATTCAGTAAATGGTTAAAAGAGTGTCACATGCTAACTGATCCTGAAAATATATTGATTGCACTCCACAGTCTCAAGTATATATTTTTGAAACTGGAGTCATCCTTGGTTCCTGAGAAGAATTTAATTGCATTGTGATCTTGTGTAGGAACCTGTTGGCAGAAATACTTCTGTATAATTAGGCTTGTAATAGGATCGTCACTTTATGGCTATGAGCTTGATATAAGATTTTTTTTTGTAAAACTTGACATTTTGTTGCAGATGCGATGAGGATAACTACAGGCCTTCTAAACGATCCAGTGCTGATTTTAGGCCTCCCACCACAGCAAGAAATGAGGCCTTCTAAACGATCCAGTGTTGATTTTAGGCCTCCCACCACAGCAAGAAATGAGGAGGATACTGATGCAATGCAAAGTTCACCAGGTAGATCACTGCGAGGACAGTCAAAAGAGAGGATGTGCCTATGACAGATCAGACTGATTATGAACAGTACGAGGTGTCAAGTTGTCCTTATATGTTATGTGAAGTTCTTCTTACCATTGTGGATGAGCCGAATGAAATCTTGGATGCATTATGGACTGAAACTTCTAACCAATGGACTGTCTTTTGTAGGATGAAATGGATGAAGAAGGTGAATTTGAGATGTATCGTGTCCAGGGAACTTTAAGGGAGTGGGTTACTAGGGATGAAGTGTGCCGCTTCATTGCCAAGAAGTTCAAGGAGTTTTTACTAACATATCACAAATCAAATAATGACAAGGATATAGTCTATGTGAGGCAGATAAATGAGATGGTCTTAGGTAAATCTCTTTAGGCGTCGTCTTTTAGTTTTGAACTTTCAGAATCCTACCATTTTACATCCTTCTTTTCTGTTATTTACTCACTTTCCAGAATGGATTGATCTTGTGCTTTTCTTTGCTGGCTGACTTTGGTACGTAGCTAATAAGTGTAGTCTGGAGATTGATTACAAACAATTCATATATGTCTACCCCAACATTGCGATCTGGCTAGCTGATTCACCTCAGTCTGTGCTGGAGGTTATGGAAGAAGTTGCTAAAATTGTTGTGTTTGAATTGCATCCAAAGTACACGCAAATCCATCAAAAGATCTATGTCCGCACCACCAATTTGCCAGTTTATGATCAAATACGGAACATAAGGTAGTGGGGAAGATAGTTAGGATTTTAGGAATTCTATCACTTGTGTCCTCGTTACTTTCCAGGCAGATCCATTTGAACACCATGATCCGTATAGGGGGGGTTGTGACTCGACGCTCGAGACTCGGTAGTATTCCCCCAGCTACAGCAGGTAAAGTATGATTGCAGCAAATGTGGGATGATTCTTGGACCATTTTTCCAGAACTCATATTCGGAGGTCAGGGTTGGTTCGTGCCCAGAATGCCAGTCTAAAGGACAATTCACTGTCAATATTGAGCAGGTAAATTATCTCTAGATAGTGTTGATTGATGAGGAGAAAACACAAACTAAGACTTCTGACTGTCTTCTACGCATGGGAAAATGACGGCTCAGGACGTGTTTTGATAATGAATACCCGCCAATGACATTTTCAGCATTAACAAATGTTCTTAGCATGTCCTTGGCGGGTATTAATTATCAAAACACGTCCTTGGCCGTCATTTTCCCTCCACACATTGCTGCAGACAATTTATAGGAATTACCAGAAACTTACTCTCCAAGAGAGCCCGGGAATTGTACTTCCAGGTCGACTTCCAAGATACAAGGAAGTGATACTCCTCAATGATCTAATTGACTGTGCTCGCCCTGGGGAAGAGATCGTAGAGCTCTGACTTGGATTTATAATTCTTTTGTTGTTATTTGGGTTAGTGATTATCTTCTGATTTTTTTCTCCTTTGCTCCATGTATTCTTTTAGGAGGTCACTGGCATTTACACAAACAACTTTGACTTGTCTTTGAACGCTAAAAATGGATTTCCTGTGTTTGCCACTGTCGTTGAGGCAAACCATGTTACAAAGAAGCAAGACCTCTTTTTAGCTTACAAACTCACAGAGGAGGACAAAGAAGAGATTGAGAAGTTATCTAAGGATCCAAATATCGGAGAAAAGGTGGTTTTGCTTAGTACTTTCTTGATTACAGCATGATTTTGTGCAATCAGAACTTTTTTGAGTTCTTTCACTAAATATTCAGCTCTAGCAAATTTCTCAAAATGACTTTCATTTGTGAACAAACCTTAGATTATCAAGTCAATTGCCCCCTCAATCTATGGCCGCAATAGCTCTTGCGATGTTCAGAGGTCAAGAGCAAAAGGTCCACGGGAAGCATCGGTTGCGTGGGGACATAAATGTGCTCCTGCTAGGTGATCTGGGAACAGCCAAATCTCAGTTTCTCAAGTAAGAGATAGCCCTAATTCCCAGTTCATATATGAAGTGACTTGGTCTCATAAATGTGTCAAGTTTTGGTTGTTTGATATTCTTCCTAAGGTATGTTGAAAAGACCGGCCATACGGCTGTCTATACAACTGGGAAGGGAGCTTCTGCAGTTGGGCTAACAGCAGCAGTGCACAAGGACCCAGTCAAGTGGACACTTGAACGAGGAGCCCTTGTACTTGCTGACAAAGTGATCAGCCTTATTTGATGAGTTTGACAAAATGAATGATCAGGACAGGTCAATAAATACTCATACATGTGCCTATGTTTTCAGTGTTCTAAAACATCCAGTTGATTTTGGAAATGGTTATCGTTGATTAGGGTAAGCATCCATGAAGCAATGGAGCAGCAAAGTATCAGCATCAAAGGCTGGGATTGCCAGTTCTCTCCAATGTCATTGCTGCTGCAAATCCTATTCGTGGAAGGTACGCAAAACCAGAAATATGAGCCATAATATGCTGCCATTTTGACAAATATTCTTTTCAAACTTTTCCTTTTTATGTAGTTCCATCTTACTCTAGTAGTATCTAACTAATATTTTTGTTTTCCAGATATGATTCATCAAAGACATTTTCACAGAATGTTGAATTGACAGTTCCAATTGTTTCACGTTTTGATATCCTCTGTGTCCTTACGGTTATTATTCTTGTCAAGTATTTACTTCTGGAACATATTAAATGGGACATGTCTAATACAATCTAATACAGATTCCCAAACAGTATTTACACAGAGCTTAATCAACAACGTTGGAAAGAGTTGGGAGAATTTTATTGCTTTCCTGCTTTTAAAGAATATAAATCAATGGTATCCATGATATTAATATTAGCTTTTTGTATTAGGAGCTTCAGGAAGTACAAACACGGGAATGTAAAACAAAATACAGATTATCAGATAAAGATCTTATAGTTTTGACAGAAAACCGAACTCATTTGCAACTTCTTTTCTGTAAAGTGACTTCAGATTGCACTAAGAGATATACATAATAAACAAGTTGATAATGAGTCACTAAAGCAATACTGATGGTGATCAGCTAAAAACTAAAATGAAGATACATCATACTGAAAATACAATATTGCTTCTATTAGAACTTGATCAATTGCATAGACTATATCAAGAGTAAAAACCCATTACGTTGCTTTTAGCATGGTCTTTTTCCTTTATTTGTTGTTTGTACTTCTCCTTATGGTAGTCTGTGAGCTTGCAAATAGGTGGTTTAGCATTTCGTTGAACCTGTAGAAGATGATACCAATATAACAAAGGAAACCATACGCGGAAAAAATTCCTGCTACCATAATAAGTAACTAAAAGTATTAAAGTGAGCAAACGAATTATTGCATTTTTACTTTTCTTATCATGGAAGATAACCATTACAGCAAAAGGGTGGTAGGTGGTTCCACCGAACAAGTAGGAACACTCCTAACATCATGAACAATTTAGTCCAGAAGCAAATTAGGTTGTGCATGCAATCTTCTAATAACTTTAGAGCTCTATTCCCCTATATGTACTTGACCATATTTGCAAAGCAAGTTTCCTTCTAATACTGTGAAATCATTTGTAACAAAATCTCTCAAAATCTCATATTGCCAATGTTGCAGACGTTTCAAAACGCAAAAGTTCTCGGTAACTGTACATTGCCCCACAAAGAAAGGGCAAATAAAAGGTGAGAAATAATTTTAGAGCGTTGGAGGCATGGTATCCAAGTCCTTAAACATAGCCCAACTGTGAAGCCTAATCTTGATAGCAGGTCATCGAAAGAAACTATGCCTAAGAATATTTCAAATAGGAAACTGGAAAAGTTTGTGCCAAATGACTTGTAGCTTTTGTTATTTTTTGCTTTATCCAAATAAATAGAGTGCTAACAACTTCTAGCTTATTTAAATTGATATTAGAATGGCAAAATTCACCTCAACTAAATCAACATTGAGACGTCTTGCACATTCTAAAGCTTCCCTCCTTGACACAACATGATGCCCTGCATAATACACACATTTAAAAGTAGTTGTTCAAAAAGTGTGCTATCAAAACATAAATCACCCAACATACAATCGGAAAACCATCTCGTCACTATTTTATATGGTGTCATGAATTATGACCAACAATACCGACAGAAATCCAGCCTTGTAAGATAACAATTGCATGTTGCTGCCGAAACAGGCCAAATGTGCGTTCTTAGATGACTAACACAAGCCAATCTTCCACTATGTTAGGCTATAGAAAAATATGGGAAAACATGAAACTAATTTTATCAATCGCAGTTACCATTCTCATTTTGTCAGTTGCATATGGGAGAGAGAGTACTCTTGACATAGATTCATGCAATAACATAGCTAAATCGATAGTGAATAGTCAAAGGCTGTAAGGGAAGCAAAAATACCAGTGTACTTCTGAAGACGATCAGCATCAAACACAAATTTGTCATTTTGAAGAGCTTCCTTTAGTCCCGAAGCCAAAAACCGTCATAGTCCAAATCCTTGTCTAATATGTACAAGGGAAATACAACAAAAATGTTAGAGATAAAATTAGCATGACTATCAACATCAAACTTGAATTCTATATGTGGAGCTCTGAATTTCTATTATGAGCGTTCTTGGTTACTTAAAGATTTGGTGAAGCTACGTTATATATTGCATCTGCGTGAATGTCAGAGTTAAGAGTATCATGAAGATTTCTTGAGGGGAACTAAAAATATGGTTACAAAGCAACCTATAATTAATATTGCAATCAACCTTTGATCCTATCACATAGCATGAACGTGATGAGGATCTAATAACCCTCAATTTTTCTATCAAATTTTCAAATTAGCTCATGTCTCTCTCTATAGCATAACCAGAAATCACAACCAACACGCACCCAAACAACGCTAAGGCACGCAGCCCGACCATAAACAAAAACCAACATCTACCCAATAGACAAGACCACAAACACTCCAAAAAAAAAAAAAAAAAAAACCACACCGCAATTGGCTCGAAACAAGGCGACAAAGACCTAAACCAGATCTGGAAGTACTTACCGATGACGACGAAACACGTAGAGATAGAGAGAGAGCAGAGGAGAGACACGATTTGGTCTTAGATGGCCGTTCGTGCGGAAGGCAGAGAAGACCTCGGGGAGTCGGAGGGTGGCAGATTGGATGATGGAGAGGAACTGGTTGTGGATGAAGGAGGAGAAGAAGGAACGGGCGTCGTCAGGGGTGAGTTGGGGGGCGGCAGCAAGGAGGTTGAGTTGTTGGTTGTTGTCGTGAGATTTTAATGGGGAAGCAGTAGGAGAGAAAGAGAGAGAATCTGTGCCGCTTTATAAAACCCAAGCAAACTGAAAATTGTCCGAAATCAAGGGGCAAAATTGTAGATGGTTGGTAAAATGGCAGAAATTAAAGGGCAAATTCATCCTAAATTGAAAAATGGCAACCGAAACACTTCTTATTATAGACAGCTGGAATATTTTTCTGTGGTCATATACAGTTTTCTCCAACATATAAAACTTCACATTATCTTTCTCAATGCAGGATCAAATTTAATGTAGAAATCATAGATGCTACAGAATCCATGGTTGCAACACTATTTGAAGAAAAGGCAGAGGAGCTTTACAAAATTACGGCAGCAAAATTGGTTGACAATACAAACGATGTAGGTTATAATAGCTTTAGTTCATTACATTAAGTAAATACAATAAACACAGCTAATATAAAATACTACGCAGGGTAATCTATCAATGGATTTTGATTCAAAGGCTATCCTCTCGAAAAACATGCGTTGTCATCTTGAAAGCCTACATGTACAATCATGGGGGAATCAACCAATGTGTACAAGCACCCAAGCAAGCACCACTCCAGATTCAAGGACCAAACACGCCAAAGAAGCATGACCAAAACAATTTCTACAGCAATCTCAGCAACAATTGAGAGTGACATGGAAGAAGATGAAGAACAAGCACAGGAAAGCGTAGATCTATCAATCAATCCTTTTGTCAAATTCTAAAAGAATAGACATCGTAACAAAATCTTTTGGTGTGCATGATTTGCAACAATGTCTATTGTTCTCACTTCAAGCTCTTTTAACTATAAAAGTAAATTTTTTGGTTTGCATGATTTGTAATGGAACTCCTACCCTTGTGTAACTAACTCAACTATGACTTATAAGTGTATGTAAATATATGCAGACTGATTTCAAACCATATTCCACTATAAGCTGCTTAAATTTACAAATTCTACTATCCTAAAAAGACAACAAGCATGAAACATCTCGTGCTAGCACCGGCCGATCACCTAGGAACTACATAAAAGAGTTCAACAATCCATACATACAAAGTAAAAAAAAAAAATCACAAATAAAAATTAGATCTTTACATGAATTAACTAAGTACATAACCATAATCAAGGGTTTGGGTCAAAATTAGGGCTTCTTACTTGCACAATCAGTGATTCTGAAAAAGACCCAGAAACAGATGAAATCTGTTGCTACAAGCAGAGGCTCAAAGATCGACATTCATCTCCTTCACAACTTCGAGATACAGGTTCAACAATCCATATATACCAAATAAAAAAATGACAAATAATAATTAGATCTTTATATGAATTAACTTAGTACATAACCAGAAACAAGGGTTTGGGTCGAAATTAAGGCTTCTTAGTTGCAGCTTCGAGAGATGTACAGAGAGAGTGAGAGAGAGAGCAGATGAGAGACACATTCTGGTCTTGGATGGTCGTTTGTGTGGAAGGTGTAGAGGACGTCGGGGTGGCGTAGGGCGGCGGATTGGACGATGGAAAGGAGCTGGTCGTGGGTGAAGGAGGGGAGGGAGCAGGCGTCCTCGAGGGTGAGTTGGGCGGCGGCGATGGTGAGGACATCGGGTTGTTGGCCGTTGCTGTTGTCGTCCATGGCTGGGGTCTGTGGAAGGAATTAACGCTTGGAGTGAACCGGTAGGGGAGAGAGAGAGAGAGAGAGAGAATTTGTGGTCCTTTATTAAAACTCAGCCCAGGAAAATTGTAAATTGTCTCAAATTGAGGGGTAAAATTGTAATCGAGAATTTGGCATGCCCTGGGCAATTGGTAAAATGGTAGAAATTATAGGCAAATTTGTCCGAAATTTGGAAAATGGCAAGCCAAAAACTCCTTATTATATAACCTTTGGATATGGTTGAGGGAACTAATATTAAAATGAAATTCAAAGTTTTTATTACCATTCATAATTGTTGTTATGTTATGTTATTCTCACATTCAAAAATGGTCTTTTTCAATCCACTTGCCATTATTCTCATAGAAAATAAACTTACTGGACCAAATTATATTGACTGGAAAAGAAACTTGACTATCGTGTTAACTACTGAGTGTCACAAATTTGTGTTCTCTAAGATGTGCCCTCCTAGACCTGATGAGAATGCCACAGAATAGGAAGCAGAGCCTTATAAAGATTGGGTTAAGGTTGATGAGATGGCATGGTGTTATATTCTGGCTTCTATGTTGAATATGTTACAACATCAGCATCAGGCTATGTTGTAGACACCCCAATTTGGATGCCTTAGACATCTTTTAAGGGTTGGGGTTAATTACTTGTTACCCTCTTTATCTATACACATTTTTCACTTTACCCCTCCTACTATAGAACACTATAACCTACTCCTTTTATCTTCCAATTCTTAACACAAAAGGCCTGCCGTTAGTTTGAGATCCAAAAAATCGTCAAAAGGGCATGTGCATGTCACATGATTTGTAAAAAAGAAAAAATTAAGTGCTCTAATTATCAATCCGTTTGAATCGGTGCGAAAATCTCGTTTTTTTTTTTTTTTTTTGATCATTTTATCCTAAAGAATCATAATTAATTTTTGGCTCTAAAGCTCTCGTTAGTTAGTCCTAAGAGATGTTTGTTTATATTACTTTCTTAGGATTAATTAACGAGAGTTTTAGAGTCAAACATTAATTATGACCTTTTAAGATAAAATGATCATAGAAATAAGATTTTTACACCAGTTTAAATGGATTAAAAATTGGAGCACTTAATTTTTTAACTATATTTTTTAATAAATAAACTACCTATAAAAAATTAAGTGTTTCAATTTTCAATCCGTTTAAACCGGTACAAAAATCTTTTTTCTATGATCATTTTATTCTAAAGAGTCGTAATTAATTTTTGACTCTAGACCTCTAGTTAACTAATCCTAAGAAAGTAGTAGAATCAAATATCTCTTAGGACTAACTAACGAGAGCTCTAAAGCCAAAAATTAATTATGATCATTTAGGATAAAATGATCAGAGAAATAGGACTTTCTCACCGATTCAAACGGATTGAAAATTAAAGCACTTAATTTTTTTTCTTTTTTACAAATCATGTGACATGCACATGCCCCTTTGACGATTTTTTGGATCCCAGACTAACAGTAGGCCTTATATGTTAGGAATTGGAAGATAAAAGGGGTAAGTTGTAGCGTTCTACAATAGGAGGAGGTAAACTGAAAAACGTGTATAGATAAAGGGGCAACAAGTAATTAACTCTCCGATGATGATAAACAGATTTCAATTCAACCTTTTTGGGAACAATTCATTTCAATTTCTTCAAAAATCCAAAGTCAACTCTATCGTATGGCCAACTTATCCACTGTACGTCATCCCAACCGACTTACAATTAGGGCGGTTACCATTTCCACCGTATGGTACACACCTCTGCCATACGGTACATTGGCTTAATTATTTTTTGGGTCTAACTATATACCCTAGAGATGGCGGTTAAAAATGCAATATGGGTTTGCAATAGCAAGAAAATATTAAAAAACCTTTTATGAGGTTTAGTTTTTCAAGTTTGAAAAACGATGTTCTTATTTTTTTTTTATGTAGTCGGATTTTAGTTCAGAAAAAACATATATTCTATTTTTTTAGGAATCATAATATATCCGGTGCTCGTACAGATTTAGTTATTATTTTATTATTTCTATTTGCTTGTAACATTAAGATCCGGTTCACTAAGTTGTGTTTGCTTTTAATTCCAATGTATGACCTTGGAAATTGAAATGGCAATGGGAATCCCTCTGGTGATGGCGTTGCAACCTTCGTGACAATGGATGTGAATCTTTGTTAAAGTATGTAACTCCAAATTAATTGGCAAGAAGTCAGTGGCGGGCCCAGAAATTTCATATACTGGGGCACCTATTATTCACAATTTTAAAAAATATTTCACTATATGTATATCACTAAATTATCGCTTAACCATTGAATATTGATCACACATTCTATTCCGCAACCCATTTTTGACAATCTTTATGGCTAAAAATACTCTTTCAACTGTCGCAGTGACAACCGTAAAATTACCAATTAGTCAAGAGAAAGTAAACTAAAGAATATAGTAATTTTGTAAATTTGATTTTCATAATATTTTGGATTGGGAGGAAAACACAAAGAAATATGACAAAAATGGAGAAATAAAGGAAAGGGGTGGAATAAAAATGGAGAAATAAAGAAAAGAGGTAGAACAAAAATGGAAAAAAAAAAAAAAAAAAAAAAACAGAGAATGGAGCCTCTGGGATTCGTACCCAGGCACCTAGAACTTATGTCAGCGCCCAAAGCCACAACACCAAGGTAATGCATTGTACAAGTGTAGGAAACTTTTATAAATTTATATCAAAGACAAATTTTTTTACTTTTTTTAAAAAAAAGGCATGGGGGCACGTGACCCCACGTGCCTCAACGTGGGTCCGCCCCTGCAAGAAGTGGAGAGGCCTTCAAGCTCATATACTAGGTTTGGAGGTTATATTTAATCTATGTGAAACAAATACTAAAACTCCCCCACACATGCGCCCCTGACTCGCACGTGGAGAGGTAAACAAAGGATTCATAACACTCCAATCACAATAAATAATGGTGCACTTATGACACAAATAAGGGGAAACAATTCTCCAAAACCCTAACTTTGATACCATGTTAAAGCATTCAACTCCAAACTAATTGGCAAGAAATGGAGAGGCTCCCAAGCTCACATACTAGGTTGGGAGGTTATGTTTAACCAATGCAAGGCAAACTCCAAGATCTTTCTATCCTAACAACAGTTCCATCGATTTCAGTAAACCATAGTGAAAAAATGGACATATTTAGCGTTGTGGATTTTAAAAGGTGGGAGTAGAAAATGATGTTCTACCTCACTGCAGTGGGCCAAATTGAAGCAGGCTTTGGCCTGGGAAATGGGCAAAGCACACAACTTAAATAGCTTGTGGGCAAACTAGGTAGGTCACTATTGGCTGGAAGCTAGTGTGGGCTTGGAGGACTGGAACTTGCTAGTCTATGCCCGTGGAGGTGGAACTATGGGTGAAAGGCTTGACAATCAAATCATGCAAGCATAGAACCAACTTGGAGGTATAACAACCCGTAAGGCTGCACGTGGATGCCGTGTGGCATGGCTTGGTGATGTGGAGCCCATCCACGTGACACTAGGTGCTTGACGCCATTCACAAAGGTGATTATGAGTAACATAATAAGGCTAACGAAGATACTACTCCAATCTTCTCATTTCATTAAGCACGTGCCTAACACAAGATTACTTGAAGCCTAAGTACAGTCTCTCTACTCAAGGTATTTAATAAACCTTATAAAAAGTATGTGTTTACTATATTAGTAAAGCTCTATACCTTTTACCTTATAGTTGAGATTGAATTGGGCATTGGAGTCCCTTCCAGGCTTCCAGCTGTGCATGGTTGGTTAATCGTTGAGTGGTGGTGGGTTTTGCAGGCTTGGGAAGACACTAGTTAGCACTTGGGTCAAATCCAACCCTCTCGCAATTCCTCGACCAATCTCGAAATGTATTGGTCATGGATATCCCATGGTGATAGTCGTTCATGTAAATGCAACCTTTGTCGTCTTATAGAATTGAGTTATCTTGGTACTCCGTAAACCACCACCTTTTTCCTATCCGCAACTACCTCCAACAGTCCTTTCATGACTGCTCCCACTTAATGAGCAAATAAGAGCATTGTTTGTTGAACCAACATTCTGCATTGTCCCACCCTTGCACCTCTGGAACATTCCCCTCTTCGTTCTTTTACCCAATCACTTAGCGGATATGCATAAAATTATGAATAGTGGGACATAAACCGAATGACGTATTAGGATAATGCAACCTATAGAAGGGCAAATTATGAGCTTATGCCTTTAGCCCTGTATCCAAAGGATAGGAGGGCACATTTTCATAATGTGCCTCGTACGAGTTTTATATATGGTTTAAAAACTATGGTAAATTAGCAAAAGGACGCTGCTACAGGTACAGCAGCAGCCGCAGCCGCGCACAGACCCGTTTTGCTCCTGTGTCGGGTCCCGCAAAGATGATCGGACCCGCTCATTTTGTTCAAAATGCTTCATTTAGGGTCCCTGCAAAAAATCATCCCAATCCGATATCGGGAATGGTGTTTACAAATCATCCAACTTTGCTTCAAAATTTAGGCTAAATTATAAAGCAAAGTTGGATGATTCATAAACACCCTTCCTGATATCGGATTGGGATGATTTTTTGCAGGGACCCTAAACGAAGCATTTTGAACAAAATGAGCGGCTCCGATCATCTTTGCGGGACCCGAGACGAGAGCAAAACGGGTCTGTGCGCGGCTGCTGTGCAGCCGCTGCTGTACCTTTAGCATTTCTGTTAGCAAAATCACTCCTGAGGTTTTTAAAAATTATAAATTGCTTCCTCATGTTTGGAAAGTTATACCATTCCCCCTGTTGCACAACAAATTACTCTCTTGTTGTGATGTAGCTTGGAAATTCAATCAAACTTGTTTAACATCATCAATCCTAATTACAAGAGACCAAAGTGTTCTTTTTTTAGCCTGTGAAAGCTATTTTTAAACCCCTGTAGCCTTTTCCTACAAAGGATAATGCGGTCCATTCCAATTAGAATTTGATAATGTAAAACGGATTGCGACTACATTACAACAAGGGAGTAATTTGTTATGTGATAGGAGATATTTTGTGATTTTCCATAAATGAGGGGAAAATATGTAATTTTTGGAAACCTCCGGGTGGTTTTGGTAGTTTACCCAAAGAAATCATAAGTAGTTTTTTTTTGGATCATAAGTTTTTTTCTTAAGCCCTTGTTCAGTCCTGCGTTTGAAAAAAAAAAATGCCAAACTCAAATCCACTCAATACTATTTTTAATTATTACTTTCATTTCTCTCTAGTTAATATCCCCATATTTAGCCATTTATCTCTCAACTACTTACCCATATATACGCTATTTTTTTTTTACTCACTGGTTACTTAAGAACCAAACCTAAAAATTTTCCAAACCACATCCAAGCAAGGCATAAAATAAAAATTCCACAGAATATAGGCTTTGTTTGGTTAAGAGTTTAATTTAGTTTAGTTTTGGTAGTGGGTGGGGAGAGAAATAGGATAATGATTGGAAATAGGGGTAATGATTGGAAAGAAATAGAGAGATAAGAAAGTAATAATTGAAAAAATAGGATAATGATTGAAAAATGAAGTAGGGTAATAATTGGAAAAGAAAACAAAGCAAAACTTCGAAACGAACATAGCCAAATGGGAAAATTACTGGCAGGTGGAGGGCCCTGGCTTTATTTACCATTCAATGGTCTCCACTCTCCAAATTACCAATACATGGTATCTCCTATTTTTATCCCCAATACATGGTAAGCATAACTTGAGAAGACTGATTTACCCTCCTTCCAACCCTAAAAGATCTCTCGCCTGATAAGAGGAAAAAAGAACCCACACTGAAAAAACATGGCGTTAATTCCTTGCCCTCCATCAAATAATTCTCATCTCCAGAACACACACACACACACACTCTCTCTCTCTCTCTCTCTCTCTCTCTCTCTCTCTCTCTCTCTCTCTCTCGTGAAGGTTACCTGAAATTGAAGAGTTCGGAGTTGACAGCTACCTAAGTCGTAGAGTTTTTCGAAATCGAATCGTGGAGTTCATTGTTTGTCAACAAATTGAATCACGATATACCTGAATCTCATGTTTTAAAGTCAAAGAACGGTAAATTCGAATCTTTCTTTGATTCTGTCAATTTATCTTTTAAGCCCTAATTTTGAGAGTTTTTTCGTTTTATTCTGTTGATTTCTCTTCTCAGCCCTAATTTCGATTGTGCTTTCGATTTTGTTGATTTCTCTTGCATGCCCTAATTTCGAGTTCTATCTCTCTTTGCCAGACAGTTAAATTTATCGTTTTGTTCTGTTCACTTTTTCATAATTTAGCTTAGTAATCAAACGAAGGGTTTGGCTAATTGTGTGATGCTGTTATCAGATTAGGAAAACCAAACAGAATGATGAAACTGTCAGCAGTATACTTTGGAGAGTAAATATTCGATGTTAGGCTTTGCTTCGAATTAAAATATTGACTGAAAATATTTACTCGATTTCAGTCTTTGGTTCAACATGAAGTGAGGATTCTGTTTTTTTTTTTTTTTTTTTTGTTAGGGTCGAAGATTCTTTTGTTTTTAATGAAAATTGTTCATGACTTGTGATTAAAACTTCAATAGGGTAATTTTGGGTGAGTTTTTTTTTTTTATTTTTTTTTAGCCATGGAGGTGAAATCCATAGGTTGTGCTGAGCATAGAATGCCCTTAAGCAATTCCTTGTGGATCTATTTTGGATGTAATATCAACATTCCTTTAGCCCAATTCTCCTTGCCAACAATTTTTGGGGTGTGTGAAAAGGTGGGGAGGAACTATATACAGGGATTAGTCCGAGGGGCACGGAAGATGGCCCGAGACACTTGGCATTACCAAAAGAGAAAAAAACATTCCGTCAACCCCATTCAACTTTTAAGTATTTTGAGGATTCAAACCAAATGCCTTGAAGTATATCAAGCAAGTACATTTTTTGGGTGAAATCTTTCACCTGAAAAATATCTTGCATCCGAAAATGTTTTGTCTCGTGATAGAACAAGCCTAAGATTTTGTTTTTTTTGTCTTAAAAGTATCATAGATACACAAGTACGAAAAGGTTTCATGACAAGACATAGCTATGTATGTTGTCTTTCTTTCTTTTTTCTCTTCCAAAGTCCTAGGTTTGCTTTGAATTGTCTTCTGCAATTAATGAATCGTGTTCCTTTGCTTCTGTTTTATTGATTGGGTATGAAACTTTTGGTTGTTCAATACTATGTGGGAGTTTTATCAAGACTCGATCTTTGTAGTCGTCAAGGAACATGAAAGTTAGGGAACCCAAAGAGGGAGATGTTACTCTTGGTCCTGGTATATGAGATGGGGAGAATGTTTTCAGTGTTGCCCACATCTTTCCCTCTTGAATGGCACATTCATCCTAAGTACAGTTCCATTTTTTTCCCCTATGTTATAAAGTTCACTTCTGTTTCATGTTATTAAGCTTCAAGTTTCTATGGGTTGGTTTGGGATTTATAGGAGGTAGATCCAAATGTGGAGCATGAAGAGGCACCTGGTTCAAATGGAATGGATGATTTTGTGTCTAATCTACCATTGATGAGACTCTGAGCTTTGTTGAAATGCTTAAGTAAGCTTCATGTTGGATGTTAATTTATGACACGGTAGTTATATAAACATACAATATCTTGATTCTTGAGTCATGAGTATTTGATTGATATTGTATGTTGGATTGAGATGGGAAATGCTAGCTCAACCAATTTGTACTCCACAAGCTAAGTTAAATGATTCACTTTATTTAGTGATAACGTATTAAACAATTCTATGTCCAAAGGAAGAGAAAATATAATGTGAATGGCAGAAAATATAACGTATCAAAATTTTGGTGCTGTGAGCCTGTTGGTGTATCCGCTTGAATGTGTAACTTTACTCATTTAGTCTGAATGTGTAACTTTACTGAGAGTTCCTCTATGAGTCTTCTATCTACAGTAAAAATTTCAGGATCTAGTTCAAAGTATTGAGCTCTATAGAAATTTTTAACCTTGAATCACTCAAATTTGGAATTGAGCAGTCAGCACTGACATAAGTTGGAAAAACAGTCATATCTTCTAGCTTGAGACTCGAAATCACATTCCACTTGCTTTGCCGAAAACTAGACTTGTAGGGCTTTCCAACGGTGCAACCCGTGCACTGTGGTTGTGCCCGAGCAATAACAGATTTGCTGTTAAAGTTTACTCAAAATCTGTCTCTGCACCAATTTTGGTATTTGTTAAGTTATAATCGCAAGGCCATAGTAAGGTTACCCGAACTTCATTTTTTATGAATGACCTGTCGATTCGAAGAGGAAGAAGTTAATTTTTCAACGGTTTAAGTGAAATTTTTAGAATTCACGTTTATGTATTGGATATGGTCAGAACCGTACACGTTGGCCATGGATTAAGCTTTATTCTGGGGAATTCTTGTATCTAACCTCATTGAATCATCTTCGGAGCATTGAAACACATCATCCATCATTTTTATTGCATTGGTCTCATTTGGTTTCATACTAGGGATGGAGATTAAGAAAAAATAGAAACGTATGTTAGACTTGTTGATGCATCTTACTTGCATTATAACATAAGTTGGAGCATGAGTTATACTAAGTATAGTGTAATTCATATTTAAGGTTCGGGGGACGTGTCTCTACCTCAAGTTTGAGAACGAGGCTTTTTGCTTTGTCTTTTTGGATCTATAAGGTGAGTGTGCTATTTCATTGAAGTTGGCTTGCTAAAAAAACTTATACTTTCTGCGAATGTTGGGAGTTTTTGACAGTTGTGGATATGGATCAAGTTGCTTGAAACATGATTTTAATTCAAGAGCATGCCATAGCTATATTGTTGGTTGGAATTGTCTTCTTCTTGATGTACACAAGAAGGGTATAAATTGTCTGTTTGTTGTACACAAATAGGGTATAAATTGTTGAAAGTACCCTGTTCAAAGGGTCACGGTACCGTCATAACTCCTGATTGCGAGGAAAGCAATCCTATGGCTTCTTGAAAAATTGTTGCTTACTTATGGTTTTGTGCAAAGTTGTATGTTTCTTGCTATCTATGATTGGAAGTATCACTGGATCCATGTTTGCACTTGTACACTGTTTATATGCTTTCTGCTTGAATGGAACAGTAACACTCACTAACTATTTCAGGTGAATGACGTAGAGTTTTAGTCCACTACTGGTCTGACAGGCTTTTGGAGTTGAGATGAGAGTTAACTTGGAGTCCTTATCGGCCTTGTCCATATTGTGATATATTTTTAAGGAAAAGCTTGTAACATTTGGATTTATGGACGCATAACATATCTTGTATAGCTCTACATTGTATATTTTGTTTTAGAAATTGGTTGAAATATACTTTGTTGATCTTGTTTTGTATTAGTGGAGAAAACTTTGATTAATCAGGTAGTTTTGGATTGGTTAACCTAATCCTCCTGGAGCGGGTTGTTACAGTGTAACTGTCATACTCTTCTTTTATGTGGTTTTCATTTTCTTGTAGTTCATCTGCTAATTAAAATCTCTTTCTGTTCTATAGTAGCAGGCTTTGCTTCTTGCTCTTCATAAGCTAAAGGTATTGGAAGAGCAACAAAAGTATGCTATTGATTCATTTGAACCTCTTATGGCTTTTGCTCTCAGCTATGGACTGTATTTATTACCTGCGGTAATCATACATATTTTTCGCTTAGTTATGTGTTCAAGGTTGTCTTTCTTTTGCGTTTTGTAAGAGGTTATTAAGTGAACCTCTTATGTAATTAGAAGTCTGACTAGCCAAAGCTGGGAATGCTTGGCACGAAGCAAATACTTCTACCGATTTTCTTGCTCGAGAGGCCATATATGGGCAAAGGCCTTTGGTGGTGGTCCTTCGTTAACCCCCTCTTCAATTTGGAGAACATTGCCTATGACAGATGTTCAAGGACTTGGCTACCGGGGTTATCTCTATACGGATCCACATGCATCGAACAACTCTAAATTTAATGTTTGACAATTGTGTTCTTAGGCGGTTTTACAGACATTGGGTACAAAGTTCTCTTAATCTTGTTGTGGGTTTAATATTGTGGTTTTGAGATGTTGGGTACAAAGTTTGTGCAAGGAGACTTGATAGGATTGATTTGTGGGTGGTTTAAGATATTGAGTACAAAGTTCACTATAGTATCATTTTTTTTTTTGATATACAAAAGGTGTACTACATTGTTGTAAGTAATCCAATTGAACTGTTGTTGTCTCGCTTTGGGTTTTGTTGAATGTAAGGGACTTATTTTTATTGGGTTCTTATTATACTAGAATGTAATGCATCTGTGATTGAATTGTTGCCATGGTCTATGTGTGACAACTGTAAGGGAGGGACAGGCCAAATGACTTGGACATTGTAATGTGAACATATAATTTGGTTGATGTTTGAGAAATAGATAAAGTGTCATATTTGTTGTATTATATGACCTCTAATATTGTACAAAATGGTAAGGTTCCAACTGGTAAGGACAATTTCCAAGTTATAAAAATAGGACTAAACACGAGTAATATTAAATTGAGAAGCACGATGGTTAAGAGGTACAACAAGGTACAATAACTTAACATAAACTCCACCTAACTAGACATGAGTCTTTTAGGTTTCAACCTAAGATAGCACTTGGGTGATAAACCAGTCGTACCGCATGTGACTGATAACAGCATCGAACCCATTGCCATCATGCCAATGAGGCTCCATTTCAAAGCTGTAGCTCTTGTATGTGACCACAACATCTCCATGGCTTCCGCCGCCCATGAAGTGAACGTTGGTATTATGCCAATGAGGCTCCATTTCAAAGTTGTAGCTCTTGTATGCTACCACACATCTCCATGGCTTCCGCCTCCCATGGAATGAACGTTGGTAAATCGCATGTGACCTAAGGGACCAAACTTCTTATGGCGCTGTTCAATGTTGGGCACCCCTATAAGCACAACAATGTTTGGGTCGTGAACACATACAAATGCACGAACCGTGCGAATGATTTCCTTTACTGTGCACCCACAACAACCCCATACCATTATTTGCATACTTGGATTGTCTGGAATGTCAGGCAAGTTGGCATCATTTCCCCATTGCACCATCGAGCGGACATCAGAATCGGCTTGCTCCTTTGATTTTCGTGTCTCCATTTTCATTGAACTCCACCTGCCTCCATTCCATTCCGGTGCAATTTGTAGCACCATGTAAAGCTCATTGAAAGTGTAATTCAAGGTAATAAGGTGCGCATCATTGACCCCTGGAATTAGGTCAAACTGTAACAGCGCACTTCTTTGATCATAACTAATGCGGCAAAGTTCTGGAAATGCTGAAGCAGAGGTACTAGTTGCAAAATGGAAGGCAATTTCTATTGTTATACAGAAAGACGAGAGGAATGCATGCACCTAGACACAGTCAGGGTGAAATCAACATCCTCATAAGACAAAACAAAAAAATAACTTCACAATTGAACAAATCATCTTGCATAAAGAAGTAAATGTACCATTGACTTTATCCTTTGTGATTTTTACACACATTTTCTTAGATCGGTACTCTAATGTTTGAACAGAGGAACAAGTTGGAAGCAAAATGTCGTAAGTACCGACTGAAGGTGCCTAAAGCACGCTCCGCAAAAATGATAGATGGAAGAAGGCCAAACCGTCTCCACAACGACGTTTGCGAAAGGCTCCAGATGGAGATTAATGCTATGTGCAAGCAGCTAATTTGTCAAGGATTGATAATAAAGGCTATGAGGGTTGCTGAAAGGGACAGCTCGGACCCATATGAAACAATTAGAGCAATTAAGAGGGATCTGCAATACACAACCGATAAGGAACTGTCAGATTATTTTGATGATGAATAGGCAATGATGTAAGGATTATGTATTTTGTTGGGCCATTCAGTTTAAATTATTATGTACTGATTATGTAGTTTGTTGGCCTATTCGGTTTAAATTATTATATAGGGATTATGTATTTTGTCGGCCTTTTATGTCTCTCCAATGAGACCTATCCTCCATTCAACCTCAACCAAGTTTATTTGAGTCAAAAAGGGCAACTAAAAAGATACAAAAGACTTTCTATTACACTATCATGAAAGACAGTCTATGGTTTCTAAAGACTACACTTTTTATCTTTAACGACCAAATTTTAATTTACCCGAGACCAAGTCTATATTGCTAAAAGACTACATCCTATATCTGTATGAACCACATGTTTATTGTATAAAGAGCACATCATATTTTTTGGGTAAGTGGTAAGCGTGAAAAGTTGATGGTTCTTTCAAAACCAAGACCAAGTCTATATTGCTAAAAGACTACACCCTATTGTGGGTACACGCCCCTGAAAATTTTATTTTGGGTATAAAATTGGGTGTGCCCTTTTTGGAAAGTGCGGCGAAACTCTTCGATTCAGAGTCGCCACTCGGGTTTCGCGGCATGTACCCAAGAAACCGAACTTGAAACGTTTGCTACGTTGTTTGATTTTGAAAAAGGCTTGTAGATTGGACTGTCGTCACCCTCGATATCTGAGGTTCGGGAGCTAGGTTACCAAAGGGGAAGAGTTTTATGACACCCCTCTCACCCAATCCGGAGGTCGGTCTCTACTCGAGCATTTTACAAAATATTTGCATTTTTCTCTTATTAATCATTTTTAGCCAGTTAGGGCGGGGGAATAATTAAAGGGGGTTAAAACTGTAGCAAGTAGCATTTTTAGCCAGTCATATCATTCTGTCCAGTGCTTGGCTTTACATTATCTGGGCTTTGGAACATAACCAGAAAGATCCCGAAGGCATTCCAAAACAAACTAAAGCATGTATTTGAAAATTGCAGCTAAACATTTCTAAATACAAAAAGCAACAAACCGATTATTAGCATGCTGTAACGTGATGAAAGGAGAATAAAAGTAGGAAACGAGTGATCGATGACCCCCACGCCAGTGGTGCACGTACTACCATAACTGGCGTACGGCTTAAAAATACTGGCGTGTGCCACTTAGCACTTCACATGATCCTTGAAACCTTGCCAGCATTAGGGCCAGGACTGGTATTGATTACCAGCCTTGACCCTGTTAGCCCTCCTCAGAGGTCAGAACAGAACATAAGCAAAAGGTGGTATACCTTTGATTTTGAGGTTGATGATGTGTTTTAAGCTTGAACTTGAAGGATGAGAGATAGATAATGAGTAACAATGGTGCAAAGAGAGTATGGAGATGTTCCTTACTTACTCTTTCAAATGACAAGAAAAGAGTGCAAGAATACAAGGAGAATAGAGAGAAAAAGAAACTTGGATGGTTTTTAATGAGAGTAACCCCTTGTATATAAATGCAAGAGGGGGGTATTTATAGCCAAAGGGTGACTGAGAGGGGGTTGTAACCAAATGGGTTAAGGGCTTGTTTGGTTAGGAGAGGAAGTCTCCATGCATTAAATGCATAGGACTTGGCTTGAAAGGGGTTGTGGGAGAGAAGGGGACATCTCGACCTGTTTGCAATCATCAGATTACTGCTTAATGTACTGGGGTGGCCGCAAAACTCTAGTGCACGTGGTTGAATAGCAGTGATTTGACTGGCTTTAACCGGCTTATGCCAGCATTATACCAGCGTGCGCTAGTGGTAACTGAATCAACGGTCGATGACTGACACGTGGCAGTTTACTAGCGCACGCTAGCACAATACTGGCGTAAGCAAGTAGGGCTTTGCTGAGGCCATTTGGTTCTGGACTGAAGGGCTTGAAATGGAATTTGAAAACGTTTGAATGAAATTCGGGACGCTCAAAGCTCAAACACATTAACAACCTTGGGGTGTTCTTGACCTTAATCATCATTAGAGAATCAAATATCGTAAGTAAATTAATCCTGAAAGTCCAGAATAGGGTGTCTACACCTATGTCTATATGAACCACATGTTTATTATATAAAGAGCACGTCATATTTTTTGGGAAGTGACAAGTGTGAAAAGTTAGGTGGTGGTTCCTTCAAGACTATGACCAAGTCCGTATTGCCAAAAGACTACACTCTTCGTCTGTGTGGACCATATGTTTATTGTATAAAGAGCACGTCATATTTTTTGAGCAGTGACAAGTGTGAGAAGTTAGATGGTTGTTCTTTCAAGACCAAGACCAAGTCCATATTGCCAAAAGACTACTCTCTTTGTCTGTGTGGACCACATGTTTATTGTATAAAAAGCAAGTTATATTTTTTGGCAAGTGATAAGTGTAAAGGGGTGAAAAGTTAGATAGTGATTCTTTGAAGACCAAGACCAAGTCTGTATTACAAAAAGACAACACTTTATGTCTTTGTGGACCATATGTTTATTGTATAAAGAGCACATCATATTTTTTAGCAAAAAGCACGTCATATTTTTTGCAAGTAGTAAGCGTTCAAAGTTAGGTGGAGTTTTTCTTTCAAGACCTAGGTCATATTACTAAAAGACTACATTGTATGTCTTTGTGGACCATATCTTTATTGTAAAAAGACCACGTCATATTTTTTTGACAAGTGGTAAGTGTGAAAAGTTAGGTGAACCATCTCCTATTTAACCTGCATTTATAAACATAGAGTTCTAGTGGCCGCATAACTGCCATGAGTGTTGCATAAACTTAGAGTTCTAGTGCTTGCATAACTTTCTTATTGCTATGTAGGAATGACAATTACTTCCGATCCGTTCCTGCCTCTGACCTCCTCGGCCCGATCCTAGGTTCATGATTTACCAGAGGCGAACTAACTTGTTTAACTCATTAATCGAACACATGGGAGGCCACGAGCTCTAGGCATACCGCGTGCCAAGATCGCTTGACTAAACGGCATGTCAAGGAGTTAACACCCCTAGTTAAGACCAAAAATGCAAGATTAGCTCTTATTTCGAAAATCATGTTTTTAAGCTTGAGGGTTTGAGAACCAAGCAATAACCCAAGTCTTTGGAAAAGATTAACCGAAGACTTAGTCAAGAAATTACTCACACATAGCTAAAGAACAAAGCAAAACATAATAATGAGACATGTTATTTAACCGTAGAAAACAAAAATAAATTTGATATTACTAAGGATCTAGTCCGTACAAACAACTTTAATAAACGAGAAATTAACGAACAACAATTACCATAAGGTGTTTTTAGGAGATTACACTTGAAAAAGCTTGAAAGCTATGGAAGAAAACTTAGAGAGGAAGAAAGATTTAAAGCATAAAGGTCTAGGTAATGAGATAAAGTGGAGAGAAGGGTACTTATACATGTCCACTTCTCTCTCCACAAATATCTAAAAACATACTAAAAGTAGAAAGTATTCCATAAGTAAAAAATCCAAAAAACAGCAAAAATCTCCATAAAAAAGTCACCGTATAATAAAACCAAAATGATTGTATCGTTACAACAATCTTTTGGCGTTTTCTTCAATCCCTCTGTCTTGCACCAGTATCGATACCACCTTGATTCCTCCAAAATCCGAGCTTTTGGCCTTCTTCTCGGCACCCGACGATCCCCTAGCAACCCGACGATCCTCCGAATGCCTCAAAAGCCTTGCCGGCCACGTTTTGCTTGGCCTCCGGCGCTTGGGTACACTCGTGGGTCAATGTTGGTGACAAAAAAGTAGCGTATTCCGTCGGTTAACCCGAAACACTTAAGAAAACACCTTAAGTGCAAAATCACTATAAAAACTAAAGAAAACGAGAAATAAAACAACATAACCCGGGACTAGACGCACCAAATATCTATGATATTTGGTGCTTATCACCCCCTCTATCAATACAGTACCTAATTTTTTCAAAAGGAGGGAGGGGTTGAGGATTTAACAAATCTAATGAGTAGAGGCACACAAAAATAGTTGAGAATAGTAATCCCTAGTAGCAAACTGAAATTAAAGGGCCTTTGAGACCTTCATAAATTTCCATTTTACAAGTCATTCCATTACGTGTTCGGACTACTTTTGTATCTAACTGAGTAAGGATAGCAATCTTTACCCTGCAAGAAGGCACAAATTAGCAATCTGCATATATAACAACCTTTAGAGCGATAGCAAATGTAAAACAATAATCAAGCATTATGTGGTTTGCCTAACCAAACTACCATTTGCGACGGGAACTCTTTTTTGCGTCGGCAATACGTTGGCATTTGGGAGGACGTAAATGGTGGGGTCTCAAATAGTTTTTTGCGTCGGTATGTGCCGTCGCGCACTAATTGCGTCGGCATGTGCTGTCGCTAATACTTTGTTTGCATCGGCATTCTTCTCGACTCAAAAAATTTGAAAAACGTATGGTAGTTAGCACCGGGTGGTCTTGCCGACGCAAAAAACATTATTTTCGTCGGCCCGTGCCGCCACCCATGGTTCACATATATGTTTGCTCTTTGTGCATCGGGTGGTCTTGCCGACGCAAAAATGGATCGAAACACCTAAACAACAAGCGAGCTTTATATACATTGGCTAGGGATCTAATACATACTAGCTTGCAAAATTTTCTGGACATATAAAACACCACCACTCCATCCAAAACATGTTCTTATCCATTCTAATACAAAAACCATCAGTCAATCAAAAAACGCAGCCAATATTCACAACTTTACCCATTCATTCAATCCCAAAAAAACGCAGCCAATATTTGTGATGATTTAATTACAAGCATTAACCTTCTTGTTCTGCTACTTTGTGAAACTCAGCTTCTAGAAAAGAGAAGGTTGTTGAAATCGGATGCAATTTTTCTTGATATGTCATGTCCAACGTAACATGTAATTAGGTCCCTGCAAATAGAGTTTTTGGGTGCTGAACTATAATTAGGTGATGGAAATGCCGTGTAGTAGTACAACAAACATGGATTCATGCTGTGTCCGTGTCGTGTCCTTGAACATGCCCGTTTCCAAAAGTTAGCAATTAATTGGCTCAACTAGACACATCACCTATAGAATTATAGCATCCATATTTAGTATCCCAATTGGCTTAGCATATCCACATAATCAATAGGACAGCCAGCAGCAAAACATAGCGACACTTGTATCAAAAAAGAAACCAAAAATTGAGTAGCAGAATTGTTCAAAAAGAAAACCAAGAATCAATGGAAAACCAAATCCTTCATTGAATATGAACCCAAGGTCTCAAACCAACACGACTCATACATTACAAATGAATAAGTCCATGTGTATTGATGGTTTACTTCATCAATTAGGTTTATAGAAAAATTGGGTTTCCAAATGTTTGGAATCTTTGTTGGATTTTTATGGCCAGTTCATGATCCATTTGTCGTTATGTTGCCTTGCTTTATTCTGTACACATTTCTTGTTTTAGTGATTATTTTTCCATTCTTGAAAGAAAGAAGGCATGCCTCCACTTGCCTCAGTATTCGGTGGAGGCACAAGAATTGGCAACGTGATTCAACATTGATATGATGTTCCCTTTATATTTTTCTTTGTTTGAGTGCTAGTCATGAACATATGTGTTGACACTTGACACTCCCTATTTGTGCACTCCGACATCTTTTTATGCTACTAACATTTTTCTTTGGGGAAATGGCATATTAGTGGGAGAACTTCTTCTTTTTACTTGTACGTTGGGTCAAAGGAAAATCTAAAATAAACATCAATGAAACTTTAATTGCAGAGAATAGCACCCCGTGGAAGGAAGGACTTCTTTATTTTTTTACTCCAGAGAGGTGGGCAAGGATGAGAGCCCAACACCCTTGTCTGAAACTTGATTGACTCCATTTTCCTTTTCAGAAGAATGTATTCTGCCACCACTACCATCTGGAGAGGGATACAATGAGAAACAAAACAGCTGACATGTGCATGAGACAACTGACAACTATGAGGATCATTGTATAGCTTGTATGTGTTAAGGCCCTTGCAAATTTATCCATAAAAAGATGTGAAAGATAGATTGCTACATAAACTTAGAAAGAGATCTCCACATATAACTGGGATTTAAGGACCATTTCCCAAGGTTGATTGAAATCACACCACGATCCCACATAGAATCACCAAACAGTAGCACCGCCATCGCCCAAACTACCAGACTGGTCCGGACATTTGAAAGCTAAAACACAAAATAAGTAAGACCCGTTTGGCATTGCGAGAACGTTGGGCCCCTCAATATGCCAATCTTTCCTACAGCTTCTTTAAATATATTTGGAAAAATCTTTTCGTCAGAGTTTAAATCATGTAACTTTACTTTCAATGGTCCACCAAACAGTAAATTTAGTCTTGTAACCTTAATTCTAACCATTGATAGTTTACAAATTTCTGGTAGAAAGGTAGAATCCACAAGATCAGTCAACCCCAAACACATCTTAACCCCCATTTTCGTCTTACCACCGCTATCTTCCAAGTTGCCCAACCCTAAAATCTTCACACAATGATATTTACCTGAACTTCCTCATATATACTGTAGGACCTAGCAAGTTCTAAGTAAAAGGTACAATGGGTAGGCAAGAACAATAGAAATTTACTATGTCCACATATATGCAGAGCAAAAGAGGGGAGCAAGAAAGCTGTCCTACCGTAGTATTTACTAATCCCCATAGACATACAGAGTGTTCTCTATTTATTAAGATAACCAAGGTGGCAACACATTGCCCTAACTTTGGAGATTTTTCTTGAAACAAACAAGTCTGAGGTGTCCATCAAAAATTGAATTTAGAAGCACAAAGGAGAGAGGTCGACTTGATTTCAATTTACAGGGTTTAAGTGAACACTGACTAATACTTTCTGAGCATAACTGAGGTTCAATGAGCAAGTAGCAACAACAAGAAGAAAATGTAACATTAAGGTAGTGCATTATCGTTCGATATGTAACAAGGTGAATAGTTCCCCCATCCACCCCTACTCCCTCGCCCCTGCATACCAGGTTTCCACCTCAATTCTGAGGACTCTTTGTTGCTCAAATTCTGTAGGAGTGCAAACTCAAAGAAGCCAAAATTATTACAAAGTTCCAAAGTTGGGTTAAAAGGACATAAAGGTCATCTTCACCAATCACCGCAAACAAGAAAAAGAATCATAACACACAAAAATTAAGGTTTCAATTCTCTCTGTTGCATGCTAACTTAGTCGCTTGCTGGGAAAAATTCGTTTAATAGCTATTGTTATCCTGCAGCTTTTACCTATTTATTCAGCATCGTAATAGTCCCAACTAGCGATGTGTGATGCAATAAATTCTAAGGTTATGGAAACATAGCACGTATCTATGAAGAATTTTTTGGACAAGATAATCTCTGTCCGGAGCCAATTATCCATGTTGATAGACCACTCATTTCTCTGTTCATAAATAACACACTGAAGGAAAACTTTCACACTCGTCAATGTAAACTCCGCCATTAAAAGATCCATTGCAAACCCACAAAAGTATCTTTACCTCTTTTCTCCTGTCCCGTTTCCTTTTGACTTCATGAAATGTACCTGTAAAACCACAATACACACTTGTTATTTTGCTTCAGAAGGGAGATCAAAACAAAAGATAGTAAGAGTAAATAATAACAAAAGAAGACTATCAATTACAAGGTATAATACAGAGTTCAATAAAATAACCCTTCATTAGTTTAAGTGCCCAACTTCAAACTGAAACCAAAGCGCACAAATAACAAGTTATAGTAAAAATGGACTTCTTAAATCAGCTATTGTCCAAAGATAGCTTTGACTCATCTCTAACTACGGAATAAAGGAGTAGAAAAATGATGAAGTTGAGAGATTAGTAGGGAAACAGAGGTTAATCGATCAAATATTAGAAAAACTGGATAAAAAGGAACAGAGCTGCTACTCAAGATTATTTAGAGCACGTAGACCCCAAAAAAACCCCTAATTTCTAATAAACAATGCAGAATCTCAAACCCCCAAAATCCAACCCTAAAATTGATAATGGAAAGAAGTTCCCTTTGCATTAGTTATCAATAATATCATAGTCTTTTCGTGTTGCAAGTTATCGTCGACATTTTTCTGTAAGCTAAGTTTGTCTCCTAGTACTTTTATAGCATCATGTCCCACCTCTTTTTTCAGTTTCAGGACCATTTTTACCACAATCTTCACAGAGTATAGAACTAAAGGGAGGTGGGGAACAAGATAGGATTATCCCTGGCAAATAACTTAAGAATAACTCCCTCAAGGGAGTTCTATCACAACACTTGAACCTTTCTCTAGGTCCTTTTCTTTCATCAGTTCCCCTAACCTTCCTAACATCATCATGCATCCCATAACCCACATGCAAGTTATAAATAAGCACATAGGCACTTGAAATCACATGAATCCATTCAATAACAAGTAGCTGTTGGCTCTCAATGTTCAAAATTTTCATGACTTAGAAGCACTTTGCAAAGTCCTTCTTGGAAGCTTCAAAAGACTACAAAATCATGCCTAAGTTTCATGAAGAGAAAAACTACCTAAAAGCCAATCGTTTGAAATAATAAAGCAACAGCCCCAATATATTTATACCAATCAAAGCATATACCCCGATAAAGTAAATACAAACCCTCTAATGCATGAGTTTGCAAACCCTAATAGAGTATCACAAGCTAATGGATGAGGATTGAATCCTAGTCTTGTATTTGGGCAAGAATCAAGAGAAAACTCAAATCAAACCTAACCTGGTGTGAGCTTTTCCGTACACTAACTCTTTGCAATAGATCCAAATGTGGCTTGATTCCTTTTCGAGCAGGTAATGAGGGAGTTGAAAAACAATGAAAGATTAAAAACAAATTATGCAGTTAGTTGAGAAATCAGTAGGTGACTAAAAGTAATGGAAAACAAATGAACCTTTGGCTGGAAAGAAGAATTCGATCATGATAATAATAATAAAACAATAATTCTAATACCACACCCATTTACACACCCATTCATACACCCACACTCACAATAAAGGTGGGCCCCACACACATTGGGTGTGTAGTGTGTGCGGACTCCACCTTTATTGTGAGTGTGGGTGTGTAAATGGGTGTGGTGGTAGAAGGACTCATAATAAAAAGCCCTATAACGATGGATCCATACACAGTCATGACAAGCTTTCACAAAGTGGGAAATCTACCTCCAGTACGCACAACATTGATTGAAATTTTCGGAGGTTTGCGTGAGATTTTGGGCGGTTCTCACATAGTGGGAAATCTACCTCCAGTTCACACAGCATCAATTAAAATTTTCAGAGGTTTGTGTGAGATTTTGGAAGGTTTGTGGAGATGAAGATGTTGGAATGGAGACAGCTCGGGGGGCAGGGGGAGTGCCCCCGCGACATACCGAAACATTATTTGTCATCTATTATTTCTTGAGCTTGTTATCGGAATGAATAAACCAAAAGCCCCCATATGTTATCAGAATGAAAACTGATACCTCATGAAAGTAAATCCAAACTCTCTAGGTGCGTAATCCATGTAAATTCCTAATTGATTATCACAAGCTAATAATCGATTGAAGATTAAAACCCTACCTTTGTATTTGGGCAAATATTAAGAAAAAAATCAAATCAAACTTGTGAAGACTCTCCGAACAAAGACCTCGTCTGAATATGTCTTCGATTCTCGTCGATCAAAAAAAAATATCATCTTCGATTCTTCTCCAACTACAGAACGAGAGAGCAAAACATACAATGAAGTTGAAGATGAGAACGAAAAGAGAGGTTAATCATCACATATTAGGAGAACTGAAGAACAAGAAACTAACCTGTAACTCAAGATTAAAACCCTAGAATAGCAGCCAACACCAGTTCGCAATTCGCACAGCTTGAGAAATCTCGCACGAGTTTGTAGAACACGATTGGGAGTTCTGGATTTGGGTGCAACTACGAAATCAAGCAAAATTTTTGAAGCGGTGTGCAATTTGGGGCGCGAAGCCATTTTTGCGCTTATTTTATTTGGGCAGGAACGCTATAGATGGATTAATGAAACGCTGTATAATATCCTTCCATGCCGTTCCTTTGTTTGAACTTAGGAAAACGCTATAATTGCTACCATTTTATAGCATTCTCAAAAAAAACGCTATAAACTTAAGCTATGAAAAGTGAGATTTGTTGTAGTGATAATACAAAATCCTACCTTTTATCACCTTTTGCTCTGCCACTTAGATTTCAAATATCCACTTTCTAGCTGTAGTCCTAAAGTATTACCCCTTCTAACTCCAGCCACGACTTAAACCTCCACTTTCTACCTATAGCCCCTAAACTTTGCCACAAAATGAAAAAAGATCCCTATAACCACATTGGACTTGCAAGCATCAGCAAAAGATAAAACAGAGATTACCTTCGATCATCAAACTTCACAAAGTTCATTGTTGCATCATCAGAACTAGTGTACTGCTGCCCTTTCACTAAATGGTAGGGGATGCCCACACTATCAGCCAAGACCTGCAAAACCATTTGGAATAATTCAGAAATTGGAAGATTAAGCTCATGGCAACAACCAACACCCCAAAACAGAAAGATATAACTATACAAGAAACAAAGATAGTTCCAGGATCTAAGAAACATACAAGTACACAATAAAGCGAGGCTGTAATAGAAAACATGCTGAATGGGGAGGAATGCGCCCCGCCATCACAGAAACCCCAGCTGTTATAGCTCCATCATCACAGCCAGCCGGATCACCCACCTACCGAGCTCCATTGCCGCTCCGACCCTCCACTATATTCCTGAAATAATTATAATAGTCAATAATCGGAAACCCTAAGTTTGTAAATTAAATACCGCATGCAAACATCAACAATGTAATTAGAAGCTTTATAATCAAAAACCCTAAGGAGCCGTGGTAAAAAAGGAATACTCCACGATATCATAATAGAGCCACAAAAGCGAACATGCAACAAAAATCAGGAAGGGAGAAAACATCACCAACTAAAAATAGTATACATGCAACACAAATGGAGAAGAAAGAAGAGATGAAAATGCTTCTGGACTGTGTCCAGATCGAGACCCAATAGATCTGTGGGACCTTGAACAAAATTTGTTGGCGGTGGCCTCAGTTCCTCGTCTGGCTCTGGAATCTTAACTTGTCCCAAATCTTAACCTGTCCCATGACAAAGTTTTTTGGCCTGAAATCTCGCGATCGAAGCCACCTGATCTGGGCCTTGGTTCCGGCCCACGAGATTTCGCTTTCAGTGATGGGAAATCATTGATTTTGGGATTTGGTTACGGTTGGCTTCGTAGTGAAAGGATCTTAGGAGAGAGAGGGAGGCGGTGAAGATATTCTCTTCGTTGGGAGAGAGGGAGGTGGCCGGAGCGGGGTGCCGCTCGATCGACTGATTGAGAGAGAGAGAGAGAGAGAGAGAGAGAAGAGAGAATTCTCCGTGGTCGTTAGGTTTGTGAAATTCACAGAGAGAGGAGGGGGAAGTCGGGTGAGTAAGTGGAGCCGTGGAGGAAGCCCCATCACGCCACGTAACCGAGTTAGTGGAGGAAGCCAAATGACCATGTTCCCCAACTGACAAAGAACATAAGCTGAACAATTGAGGGCTACAATTCTCCAAATTGGACCAAAAACGGCAAGCGAAAATCAGTTTGGCAATGGATAGTTGTTATTCACACTGCAGCCAAGAAGCCCTTTATTCACTAATTTGATGTTATAGGTATGTCGTACGAAAATTATCCCATGTTTAGAGAAAGCAAATTACCAAAAATAAAATTACCAAAATCTTATCCCCTATCAAATTACCAAAAATAAAAAATATTGCACATGTTATAGATACGCCGTATGAAAATTATCCCATGTTTAGCTTCAATGGGACCATTGGGAGTGACTACCCTATGTTACACAGACACTTTGTCAGAGGTCATGTATCGGTGTCGGACTCTAGATACTCTCCGGACACTTGTCCGATAATCATTTCCAAGTGTCCTAGTTTTTTTTTTTTTTTTATCAATGTTTTCATTTGGACACTCTGGGGACACTTTAAAATGCTCTGGACACTCTCGGACACTTGGAAAACAAGTTGGGGTTGGTAAAAAAAAATATTAGGATCTAATTAAAATAGTAGGATCTAATGCTTTTAGTTGAAATACTTTTATAAATGATATGATGATGGTTACATTCTAATGTATTTATGGTGTTGCATATTTACAATTAGAATTGTTTTAATTTTTCTTCGTGTGATAGTATACATATGTGCTTTTTAAACGTATCCCCTAACGTGTCGAGTCCTTCGTGTCAGAGTGTCGGTGTCATGTCACGTGCCCATGTCGGTGCTACATAGACCTTGACTGACTTAGCTAGCGGTACTTCAGGAGCCATTCTTGCAGTCCCAAATAGAGGAGCCATTCTTGCGAATTCAAATCACAAGCTTTATGCATTTTTCCTTTCCTTGTCAGAATAAGTAAACATCAGAATCCAAATTAATTAGATCTATATTTCCACCATTAATTTTCAGGAGCCAAACAACAAGATGATCTGGGAACTAATAACCAGAAGTCCACACAAAAAAGAACTATCGAACAATTTACTTCGAAGATAACAAAACCTTTATGAAGTCTTAAATAACTAAGTCCGCATGATCCATACATACCTATCATCAAAGAGTTGCTTACAACTACAATTAGAGGACCCGATTATTAAAATTAGGGAACTTACCAAAACAATTTCCCTAATTACAGCGACCCACTAATTTTTTTAAGGATGGATGAACTAATTAAGGTTTACAAATTAAAACCTTAGAGTTTACTAATTGGGTACATGGATGTACGTATAGGCTACTTATTATCCAATAATTAAAGGTAGGGTA
Organism: Rhododendron mucronatum var. ripense; assembly: GCA_019656295.1. Taxonomy (NCBI): domain Eukaryota; kingdom Viridiplantae; phylum Streptophyta; class Magnoliopsida; order Ericales; family Ericaceae; genus Rhododendron; species Rhododendron mucronatum. The sequence continues at coordinate 1,786,103 of BPLT01000087.1, read as the reverse complement.
GAAAAGGATCAAACCTGGTGAAGGCAATAGGCAGCAATGGAGGTTGAAGTCATGCACGTGGGTGGTTAGCCGCGAGAGTTGTACGGCGCCGGAACCTGTCGAGGTGGTCGCCGTTGATGGTCCCTCTGAGCCTGTCGAGCTTCTCCTCCTCTTCTCCCCCTCTCTCTCTCTCTCTCCGATTACGAGGCCGGGTGTCATGAGAATGGGAGGTAAACGATTGGGAGAGAATGGGGGACTAGGGCTTTTTCTTGATATATATGAGGGTAAAATTGTAAACTCAATTTGTCTCACCATGTGTTGGTCAATACTTTTTGGGATACCATGATAGTGGTAATTTTGACAGTGGAGACCATGGGTTGGTAATATGACTTGGTCTCCTCCACCTGCCGGTAATTTTCCCTAGCCAAATCTCCACAATTGTTGAAGCTTGTGAAGGTCGCAAGGGGCGCGCGCAGAGTGAGAGAGAGAGAGAGGTGGCCATGGATGCTGAAAAGGTTGCAGAGCTAAAGGGCTTCGTGAAGGAGTGCCAATCCAACCCCTCGATTATACACAGCCCATCTCTAGCGTTTTTCAAAAGCTATCTCCAAAGGTACAACAGTCTAAACCTTTCTTGCACTCGATAACTATGTTCATAAATTCAGAAGCGTATCGTCTTTATCTGAGACATTTTGGGGGCCTTTTTTTCTCTAGCCTTGGCGCTCGAATTCCACCGGCAGCTCCCAAATCAGTAAGCGAATCAACCTTTGTTGCTTCATTTACTTTGATTTATCTGCTTTCGAAAAGAAAAGCCACCCACTTGGAAAAACAAAACTACAACAATTCTACTGCCATTGTTTTTGTTGCTTACGACTAAATTTGAATTCAATATTTTAAGTTGAAGAACTGGTGTACAGATAGGGGTGCAAACGAGCCGAGCCGAGCCAAGCCGAGCTTCATAGTGTTCAAGCTCAACTCGTGCCTAAACGAGTGGAATCCAGTCATTTACCAGACGAGCCTCTTTTACAAGCCAAGCCTATACTAACGAGCCAAGTTTTTTCGAGCTGCGCCGAGCTTTAGAGTGTTGAGCTCAACTCGTTTACTAAACGAGCCTAAAATTTGAGATTGAGCTCGGCTTGTTCGTAAACGATTCAAGCCCTTAACGAGCCAAGCCACGAGCTACTTGTGAGCCAGTCGGTTCGTTTGTAGCCCTATTGACAAAGAAATTTGATTCATTGCTTTGTTGGTGGTTTGGATGTTCCATGAAAATGAACTGATATTCCAAATTTTGTTTAGCTTTATGCCTGAAGATGTGCACTACTACAAAAACTTGGGGACTCTTTGGATTGTAATCTTTCCTTCAAAGTCCACATTTGGATTTTATCTGATTGTGAGTGGTAGTTTATGCCTGCAATAATACTACCCACCATTGGTTGTGGTGTGGGTTTAGGTAATGTGTGTTGTTGGCCTTTGGTTCTAATTGGCAGGGGAGAGGTAGGAGGTTTATATATTGAAAGGGGCTGCAGTTTGCTGGACCATTGGGAAATTTTATTGCAGAAGCACTAGGAGACTGCTTAATTGAGGTCTTGGGTAGGGGTGTGCAAAAAAAACCGAGACCCGACCAACCCGCCCCGGCCCGACCCGAAGGGTTTCGGGCGGGTCCGAACATGGGGTTCGGTCGGGTACGGGTTGATATTTCTAAAAAAATCAGTTTTCGGTTTGGGGCTCGGGGTGCTGTTTTTGTTACCCGACCCGACCAAAAGAAGAACAAAAACATATAAAATACTTCGGTTTGGTCGGACCCGACCCGACCAAACCCGACCCGACCAAAAAAATCGGGCACACAGACGGGTATATACCATCGTTCGGGTTCGGGTTGATTTTTCCCTTACCCGACACGGTCGGGTCGGGTTCGGGTGGCGGGCCATACCCGACCCGCCCGACCCGTGCACACCCCTAGTCTTGGGTATTGAGTTATAGACCTATGCTAAGAAACGTTTTACGGATTCTGTGGAACGGTAAGCTCTGTTTATCTCCTTTTTGGATTAAAGTAGCCAAAAATTCAGGCTGGAGTCTATCTGCAGCAGATCTGTAGAGTACCAAAATGTCATATTTAAGCGAACAAGTCATAAATAGCTCCTACCAGGAGCAAACTAACTGCTATAAACGTACAGAGACTTGGATTGAACCCAAGGACTACACTGGCTTCTAAAGACACCATTTGGATTGCCAACTTGGCTTTGTTCTTTCTGTATTGTAATTTACTCATTCCTTAGGAAGCAGTGTCTTTTTAGCAATGGCACATTAATTCCGAGATAAATATGATGTTTTATTTCAATTAGTGATTATGAGTTAGGTGGTTGTAGAGTATTTTTTTTTAGTATCAGGTCGTATATACTCGTCCTAGATCATGCTACTTAGATCTGTGACAATATGGATGCATTGTCCTAATGTACTGAGTTATTTTCTGCGTCTTGCATTTTGGTTGAAGCATGTTCATGTTGTGCTGGACGTCTGTACTCTATTGGTGATCCCAGAAAAGCTAGCTTTAATTTACCCAAACTAAGGAAAAAAGTGAAAAACTAGTTGAGCATAAACTAGTGGCATACTTGCTGGTGGCTTCCAGAAATTCATGCCTAACACATGCTTAAGTTAAGGGACTGACTGGACACTTCCATGATTGTCTTTAGCTCAGTACTTATACAGTTACGCCTCTTTTCAGAAGTGAGGTGCATCCACTATGCCATAGAATGGGCATAACAGCACTTTCACAAAGTGGTATTAATTGTGTTTTTTAGAAGCTATTCTTTTGCTTTTTACTGGACGACTCCGTTTAAGTAGATTGAGATGTCCATTTAACTCAACTCAACAAATATGTACATTTTTGCTGTTTTTCTCTTCTCTTTTTTATTCTTCCTACATTTAACAGTCGTCCAATTATATGGGTTAGTTGCATGGATCAATTTTATCTAAGTGATTCTATAAAATGTCATGTCCTCAATTGAGTGTGAGCATCGTATCCTTTACTACTACCTATGTTAGGATACTTGTTTTCAATCGGCAGTCAACCAACTGCAATCCTCCTACCGATCCTTCAATTTTTTTGACTCTAATACTTGTCTCCAGGTTCGTAATTGAGCATTCACACCTCTTGTGGTTTCATGTACTAAGACAGTATCATCCGTAAATAACACACACCATGAGATATTGTCCTGAGTATGCCTAGGCAAAGAGTTAAGGGCTCAAAGCGGGCGTGTAATCCTATGGTGATTGGGAATTCGCTTCTTTCGCCTACTATATATGTAATAGTAGTGGCAGCACCTTCTTGCATGTCCTTAACCACATCGATATACCCTTTTGTCACGCTTTTTCTCTCCAAGACTCACCATGTAACGTCTTTTGGCACCTTATGATCTGTTTTTTTAAAGTCTATGAAAACCATGTGAAAGGTCCTTCTTTTTCTCTTTATACTCTTCAACTAATCACCTTAACAAATGGATTACTTCCATAGTTGATCTACCAGGGATAAACCGATTCTCCAATACCGTTGTCATCTTTCTTAGGAAATATTCAGAACTCTTTGACACAACTTCAATGCGTGGCTCATCAATTTACCTCTATAATTTGTGACTTTGAAAATCCACTTTGTTCTTGTATGTAGGTACTAAGATACTCTTTTCTCTACTCACAAGGCATCTTTCAGTCCGAATAATCTTCATGAAAAAGTTTGTCAACCACAACACTCCAACGTCACCAAGGCTTTTCCATACCTCAATAGGAAAACCATCCGGTCCGAAAGCCTTGTCTGGCTTCATCCTTCTCAGCGCCTTCGCCATTCAGGCTTCTGTACTCCGCGATGAAACACATAATCTTGGCTGCCGCTACCACTAGAAGCACTCAAACCCTCTTCGCTTGGGTTCTCCTCATGCTTTTCATTCAAGAGTTTGTCGAAGTAGTTCTTCCATCTACCCTTATGCTCATCATCCTCTAGTAATACCCTACAATCTTCATCTCTTATGCACTGAACTTGAGTCACTTGACAAATATCTCTTGTTTTCTTCTCTCTCCATTTGGCAAGCTTATAAAAATTCTTCTCTCCATTTACTATCTTGTCTAGCATAGAAATCCTCAAACGATCTCATCTTAGCTTCCCTGCCGCTTTCCTAGCCTCCTTGAAGAACCATAACCATGAATATCAAACATAAAAATACAGCATAAAGTAAAACATGGCCAGACGTAAGTCTAACTTTTAAAGTAAACTTTCTGTTGTTCTTCGCCTTAATCCAAGAACTCACGCATGTGGTCCAACAAATGTGTCCCCCTTTTTGTTACGAAATGAAAAGGGAAAAAACTATCCCTCTTTTTATCAGCACTGCAAGGAATGTTATGGCACTACATGGTGCTCAATATTAATCCCTTTAAACAAGCATAAACATGGGTGCCCCAAGTACCTCCCTGGACCATCAAAATGCCTACCGACTTGTGAAAAGAAGGAATGATATTAAGAAGCAATGACCCTGGATGAGCTAAAACATCATATTAGGCACTCAAGGAGGGAGGAATGTTGAGAATCCAACCGTCTTTGAGGCAGGATAGGAGAATTGACGTGTATGACTCTTGACTGCTAATCCACTTATGGAGCTTGGGATAACTATTTGTGTCGAGGACTTAGCAGAGGTAATTGGCATTAAGGGTGATGACCTGGGGATGATGGCTCATTGTCTACTTTTGTGGATATTAATCTAGGGACTCGGATATTTTGTTTTGATGGAATACTAGATGCCAGATGCAGAAGTTTTTATAATGTGGAGTATGGTACTGGAATGTTAATATGTTATAATGTCCTAGAATATGATCTTCATTAATGAAATGAAGCAATTGGCATTTTGGTATTTGACCTTTATTAAAGAAACCAAACAGTGAACATCTGGGGATTTGAGGGCATAGCTGATTTATGTAATAACAGTTTTTTTATTGGGAGTTGATTTACAGGGCACAGGTGTTTTAACACCAATAAAATTGAATGTCTAGTAGTATTTTTAAAAGGAGTAAATTAAAAAATTGAAATTTCTAATTAACACATTGATGGTTGTTCATTGAGGTAAAGAGAAGTTCACGAACTAATCATCAGTGTCTGACACCTGAGTTAATAGCGCAGCTGCTAGATTTGCTAACATCAGATGGACGGTTGCAGTTAGTCACTTAGGTGATGATTGGGATCTGACTCATATAGCTTTCAAATTTGAGGGAGTGTTCGTAATGTGTTTTTTTCCCCCATGTGATGGGATTTCTAGGACATTTCGTCAAATGCCAGGGGTGTTCCTTTTTTTCCCCGCAAGTGTTCGAGTTTTATACCAGTTGAAAGATATTGTAGCATTCTTGGTGCCACCTTAGCAAGACTGTTGAGACCATGCTCTCTCTCTCTCTCTCTCTCTCTCTCTCTCTCTCTCTCTCTCTCTGGTGTATTCAAAGTTACTAGCTGATCTTTCACATTTAGAGGTTTCTTTCTGATTATAGAATCGGTCTAAACCGTCTAATTATTGGCCATTCATCTACAGGATAAGGAGGATATATTTGAGGAACCTCTTGATGCAAAAAACCCCAACCTGTCAAGTGATGATAAATCAGAGGAGGACATTGTTGAGTCTGATGTTGAGGTGGATAACACTGATGTTGTGGATCCTGATTATGATCCTCCACAGAAGGTGGGTAATAGGAGAAACTACGTGGATGAATATGATGCTGCTGCCTGCTTCAACCTCAAACAAAATCACTTGTACTTTTTTCCATTGCAGATGGGAGATCATTCTATTGAAGTTACTGAAGAAAATAGGGATGCTGCACAAATTTCAAAATCACAAGCCATGGATTCAATCTCAGGAGGCAAGTTATCAGTTTCTTGCTGTTCAAATATTGCAGACTTGGCTATTGGCCGTGCAACAACTTCTGTATGTGTAACAGGTAAGCTGCAGGAAGCCATGGGTCATCTTACAGAAGCCATTATGCTGAATCCAAGTTCCGCAATACTGTATGCAACTCGAGGTAAGTCTTTACATGTAAAGCATTTTGATGTTTCTTCTGCTTTCTTGTCTTTGTTGTGCATATTTCCCTTTCTGTTTTTACCTTG